>CAKNWW010347380.1:14871-25105 GCA_932074435.1 Andricus kollari | reverse complement strand
AAAAATCCTCTAAGGAGCGTCCTTTTATTAGTAAGATGAACATAAAGAAACACATCCAGTACTTGCCTCTTAGTTGGTAATTTAGTTGAGTATGGGAGCGCGGATGTTTCCTTTATGTAAAGGTAGCGAACTTCAGTTGCACGTACGGATTTCCTCTCTTTGGAACTCATACTGATATGTACCTACGATCCGCTATCAGCATGTGCCTAGCTGTTCAACTCATACCTTACAAAATTTTGGGAAAGTTTTCGAAACTTCGCGATGGTTGAGCGATATTTACAAATTGTCCGATCGAGCTGATTTTTATTGTATAACATCGTGTCGTCACACAGAACACAAATATGAATTACCTTTTTGACATTTTAAACATTTTGTATTGACCAAGCAACCTAACAGATGGTGTCGTAAAGCGTAATATCTGACTTGCTGCTAAAATAGTCTCGCTACTGTATAACTTGTGACTCACACAGGTTCCTGACATCTACAATGCCCCTACCCACTCTATGTTGTGGTAGAACTACCCTTTCAATCACTGAATTACTGCGGTGCATTCGGTGCTTCGTCATTTCTACGCGGATGATTCTGTTTAATCGTTCGAGGTCGGTGTTCGACCATTTGATGAGCCCAAAGGAGTACGTGAGGACAGGGATGGCATAGGTGTTGATTGCCCTGATCTTGTTTGCCGAGTTAAGAGAACTCTTCATAACCAATCTGAGTCTTGTAGAGAAGGCAGTCGTTAAGTTTTTCTCAACTATCGTATGCTGAATACCCTTAGATTCGAGAATACCCAGGAATTTACATGACTCCCCCTCAGCCATTTCCTCGATGTCATTCTCGAAATCGTACTCTAGCTCTGCGGGCCCTAATTCTCCTATGGTTAAATGCACTGTTGTGCATTTATCTAGTCCGAGTTCCATGTGGATATCATTGGAATACTGCTTTGTGACATCGATCACTTGCTGCAGTTTCTGGTTTGAACTAGCGTATAGCTTCAGGTCATCCATGTATAGAAGATGGGTCACTTGATGACCATCCTCGTTATCATGTATTCGGAACCCATGAGACATGCTGTTTAGTGTTTTGCTCAGTGATTTTAACGCTAAACAGAACCATAATAAACTGAAAGAGTCTCCTTGGAATATACCCGTCGTAATGCGTATGGATCTAGTTATTCTTGATTATCCATGATCAAAATACTTGATTCTTGTGTCCCAAAGCATCATCGCACGATTTAGGAAGTCAATGATGCGTGGGCAAATTTTGTATATTTTTAACTCTTCAAGCAAATAGTCATGTGGTACGGAAGGACACGTTTGCTTGTAGTGAATGTATGCCATGTGCAAGTTTATCTGATGTTTAAGAAATTGCGTCATGGCAACAGCGTCTATGGTGACTAGATATTTACTGCCTCGCGAGTTTTTACAACATCCTTTTTGTTCTTCCCTCCTGAAAACACCGTGCCAACGCAGGCTTGTACCTGAAGTTTTGCACCATGTCCGGACCTGGAGCTTTTCAGTTACTTGTTCTTTTCAAACCCGTTGAAACATCTGAAGCTGTGATGTTAGTCAGCTCCATTTCAGGGTTGTTGTTAGCTCTTGCCTTCTCTAGTTGTAACCACGCAGAGTTTAAATTGCTTCTGTCAGTTTTTCCCCAAACACCCGACCAATAGTTAGTCATGTCTTGCAGTTGAGGCACTTTGGTGTCTTGCTGGTTTTTTTTGCTTCACACTCAGTTCACGATAGAACCTTCTTTATCAGCCGAAAGGTTCGATCTTGTTGCCTTGTTGCACTACTTTTCTTGTAACGACGCATTCTAGCAGTAAGAAAATCAAGTCTTTGCCGTTATGCGTCTATAATCTCATCCAATATTGCTGGTGTTAATGTCTCGATGTACCGAGGGTGAATGATTTTAGTAACATGGTGTATCAGCTTTCTGGTTCTATTTCCTCTTTTATATTGAGTCAGTCGACCCAATTTGCACCTTACTTTGCTGAAATCCATATCCAACCTGATCTTTCATGGTGGATCTCGCTCCTTTCCTGGAGCAAAGACTGCATCATCACTAAATCATGACCAAAATTCCTTTCAAGTTGCTGTAGTTTTTCTGGGATTTCGCTGTTCAGATCATCGTTATTAATGTCTGGATGTGGCTCTAGTGGATCTGGTACTTGATGTCCATTAACCCTAGCACCTATGCCTTCAGCTTCAATCAGGTCTTCGTTATCCACTTCTTCCAAGGGAAGTTCATCAACAGGAAGCTGCTGTTCTACTTCCATTTCGATGGTAGCTATTTCAACAGCCGAAAGCAATCTGTTTACAGATATTGAGCGTTTTTGATCTGCTGGATTCTGCTCTTTTATTCTTGTGGCTAGTTCTGGGTACTTAAGTAAAAAGAGTCGATGATCTTCTCTTCTTACACTTAGCCCGCTTTTCTTTGCCAAGAAATAAAAGTGCATTACATCTCTGTTCATATGGTATGTCCATTTGAATCACCTTCTTGGTTCTTGAACCTCTGCTTCTGGCTCTTGTTGTATAAGGCCATCTACCTCTGGAGAATGTGGTGGTGCGGAATCATCACCAGGTTGAGGAAGAACATCAATTGTCGCTGCTTGTTCGTGTGACGCGGCTTCGTGTAACTGGTGTTCATTGACGTCGTTTTGCCACGCTTAGTCAACCTGTTGTTTAATCTTCAGTGCTCGATCTTCTGAAATTTGTAGATTAGTCCTGATGTCCTGTACCTTAGCGACGAGATCTCCCAGTGCGACTTTCTCTATTTGAGGATACTCTGCAGCAAATTTCGTTCTAAAATTGTATCCTTTTTCGCGTGGGGTTTCAAACTTCGCACTTTCATAATAAAGACGCACCAATTCCTCATTCATTGTGGTATCCCACTTGATACTCTCCCACGGTATTTCTGTTGAGGTGGTTGGCTGCCAATAGCTAACGCTAGCCAAACCATCCTCAGCAGGCACAGTTGATGTTCCACTGCTTACCGTTTGTCGCAGATCTTCTTGCTGGCCAGCTATTAGATTAGTGAGATCTGCCTGACCATTCCGCAGCTCACCATCACCACAGTCCCGCATGCTGTGACCCACATCAGTGGCTCCAGGGGAGTCCCGACGATCCTCGGGAAGCGAAAAGCGTTTCAATATCTTCAATAGACTCTCCATGTTAATTATGGGTTTTGGTGTTCCTCTCAGTAACTTTCCTCTTCGTTCTTGTTCATATGATTACCATTACCTGTGATATTTAGGTTGTCACAATGCAATTACGTGAACTTGAACTTCACTACAGGCAGGCGTGTTGAAATGGGCTGGATTGAACTGACTGAACTGGAGAGTCCCTCGATGGGGTCCAGGTTACATAATACCCAAACTCGTAAATCATGGTGGAAATTTTTAGATCTAACGCCTTTCTATTCCGAAGTTCGGCGTGTGGAATATAGCTCGTCTAATTAACCTTCTACTCGTTCACAGAAGCTAGGAGATGCCTTGCAAGTTATGACCTGTTCAATGTTATATGTTAATATTTCGGCGCTTGGCATATGAATAGTTTGATTTACATTTAGCGTGATCTGCCGGCGCCTTTAGGTACTTCACATAGGTTCTTAGATTATTCGATGCTGTCAGGCTAAATCCTGATTTATATCAATATTTCGGCCCGAGTCATACGACTAATCTAATAAATCATTTACAGTAGCCTCGTGGTGTCTTTACTCGAATCGTCCAATTTGAAAGATCATTCGATGTAGGCGAGTTAATACGTGTTTTCGTTTGACATTGATTTAGAGGGTATTTCCATATTCACACAATTTGGTAAGATTGGAGGCGCAGCAGTTTAAACCTAACCTTTACAGAAGGTAATAAGTTATTTTGTATGTCTCTAGTCGTGGGACGTGACAGCTACAACAGAGTTAATATCTTAAATCTAGTTTAAACCAACTCTGTTTCACAGCTCTTGATTGCAGCGCCATCAACTTGGCTGTGCATCTACTTTTAGTCGGGCTCCATCTTGAACCTCTTGAACACAATGTTTGGTAATGCGGCAACTTCGATAAAATAAAACAAGTGAATTTCGTGGTTGAAAATTGCAAGCGTAATTCTGATTCGCTTTAAAGGAAGTTTATTTCAGTGCAAAATTACAATGTGAATTTTTTTGACAATTTGAAGTGCAAAATAAATCCTCTTGCATAAAAATTAAGTTCCTCCATGTATTTTACCTGATTTTAAAGTTTGGAAAATATAACCTCAATTACTTTTCATATTTTAACACAGGTCTCCACTAATTGCAAAGATTAGGATGGCAACCGAAAGATGAGGCTGACGACGAATAAGCCGGTTCAGGAAAAAGATTTCTCTTAAAATAATCAGCTACTTGAAATGTTTCTTTTAAATAAAACAATTTTAATTATAATGTGGCTGAGACTAGAAAAATAAACAAAGCCAAGTTGGGGCCAAGTAGGTCGGTAAGTTAGGCTCTGGCTGGGTTAGGCGTTTGATTTGTGGTTTGGTACTGTCTATGACCCCAATTTGGGGTCAAGTTTTTCCTATTTTTGGCGCCGCTAGCGCCATGAAAGAATTTCCACATTGGATTATTCGATTTTTTGTAATTTTTACCATTATTCGTTTGAGTAATATCATTGCTATTATCTATTTCTTCTTTTTCATTAGTTGTCGCTATTAATTTTTATTCAACTTCTCAATTTTTGCCAATTTAAATGTTTTCAATAACTTGTGACATTTTTATATTGTTTCAATTCCACACAATATATGACCTCAATCCAATCAAATTATTATATTGTCGAAAGTAATCGTTATAATTCAAATTGAGAAATTCAACCAAATAAAAATCATAATTATTAATCCTTTTGTCCAATTTAATTCAAACAATATGTAATCAATTTAAGCTAACAGAAACACAATTACCTCCATCATAATAGTACTAATAATTCCAAAGTAATCATTATGTCCACTTTACTTCAGCTAATAATTCCAAAGCAATAATTATAGCAACCAAATACAATCAATTTCAAACACAATTTTTTCAAATAATCAATCATAAAAGCATCAATAATTCCAAAGCATTATCAACAAAATAATATACAATAAATAAAAACCATGTATAGAAGTTACATATTTCTTCAAATTAATAAATACAATCATTATTGTAATAATTGTAGAATAACTTCCAAAGACATGTCACGTCCCGTGACTAGAGATTAACATAAAACTTATTACCTTATGTAAAGGTTAAGTTTAAACTGCTGCGCCTCAAATCTTACTCGAATAATCTATGTGAAGCACTTAAGGGCCCCGGCAGATCACGGAAACTGTTAATCAAAGGATACATATGCCACGCGCCGAAATGTCAACATAGAACATTGAACGGGTCATAACTTACAACGCATCTCCCAGCTTCCGTGGACCAGTAGAAGGCTAATTAGACGATCTATGATCAATACATCGAACTTCCGAAGCGAAAGGCGTTAGATCCAAGGATTTCGACGATAATTTACGAGTTTCGGGAATTATATAACCTGGGCCCCATCGAGGAAATCATCAGTTCAGTCAATTCAACGTTCGCATTTCAACACTCCGCCTCAGTTCGCCTCAAGTTCTGTAACACGGTAATAATCAATCGTTCGGGTCCCTCCCAGTACAGTAATAGCGTGATCTCCAATACGTTATCCATCGACCATAAAAAACTTATTGCAACCTCAGTCAACGATCTCCGCTAGTGAAATCCAAGTTAACTCAAAACCAATAAATTAGTGGGATTACTCTGATATCATTGTAAGTACCATACTTTGGTTACATAACTTTGTTAAATTCTAATCCAGACCCATATTTAAGGTAATAGACCTTAAGTAGGCAAAGAGAACCAACCCCATGTCATCCTGAATGAAAATTAACCATCGTATTCAATAAACATTGTGATCAATTAAATTTTGTTCAACCGAATTACTTTCCTCATCCCTTAGAGAAGATCCTACAGATCTCATAATAAAAGGAGGACTCAGTTTAAAAGATATTATGTTGCGCTGGACGCGATAGATATGCAAATAAATAAAAAAATGTATTTAAATTACAATAATGTTACAATAAAATATAAAGACGTTCCTAATACGCAATATATGGATGTAATGTTAATCCTATATTTTTTTTAAACAAAATATTCTTAAAAATTATTTCCCCTAATTATCATATTTTTATTGAGATATGTTTCATCCCACTGTAGTTGTTGAAATTAAAGTTCAAAATTCTTCTTGAAAATTATTCCTTCCAAGCAATATTATATTTTTATTAAAACATGTTACTTTCCTATGCAATGGTCAAAATTGAATGACCTTAAACAAAAAATTGACGTTATGATATAAAATGTATGATGTAGAATGAAAATATACAATTTAATATAAGTAATTATATTATAATAAACTGTGGTTGAATGTTAATATTGTAAATGTAAAGGGGTCATTCCATTTTATTTCGCCAAAATCGGTTGCTACATAATTTTTAAAAATATTTCCACATAACTATAATAAATTTAATTGTTTTTTGAACTCATTTATGATAAACATTTATCAAATTACTTTATTGTTATTTATAAGTTTTTTTTTCAAAATGCCAAAAACCAGAAAAATGTCATATTAATATGCATAATATAATGTAGAAAGACCCAAGTTCTACAATGTAAAATTTAATTGAACGAAATCAGACGTTTTTGGACAGTGTTAAAACTTTTATATATCATGAGCAAAAGTAAATTTAATATGTTATAATTTGCAAAAATTATATTTTAAAATTAAATAAAACATAACCATTTTTCAACACATTATAATCGCTATTAATATCACGGTACTTAATTTTTTCAATTGAAACTTACCTTATAAAGTTCAATTTTTATCATACCTTTTTTAATTTGAGGCTTTGTTCCATGTTTGAAGGTGAAATATATAAAATTTTACTTTGATATTCGTCACTTTTCACGTTTTATCCATTTTCGCGACGGATTAAGTCGCAGGGGGAAAAAATTAAAAAATCACGGATTTACACCTATATGTAAATCAGGTCTTCATTTTATCTCCCTTAAAATTTTGCGTTGGTCCCGAGCCTTTTTCCACAAAAATAACAATTGTCAAAATATACCGAATTATTGCTATTTTGAGGTTTCGTTACACAAGGTAAACTGAATTGAAGTTGACTTTTGTGATTCGACTGCGAGAAATTTGATTTTTTTTAATATTTGGCCCACTTCAGCTTACTATTTACCTTCTGTAACCAAACCGCAAAATAAAAATACTTGAGGCTGTTTTCAAAATTCATTTTTTTTTTTGTAAAAAAAGCTCGGGGCCAAAGTGAAATTTGCAGGGAGATATAATGAGTACCTGATTTTTTCATTGTTCTGCCTAGGACTTATTCATCAGCGCAAATGGACAAAACCTACAAAGTGGCGAATTTCAAAGTGTAATTTTATAGATTTTAGCTTGAAAATGTAAAAAAAATATCAAATTCATAAAAGTTTGATCAAAAATAAACCTTATGAGGCAACTTTAAATTTAAAAATGTCAACACTGTGATTTTACTAACGTTTCGAATGTCTCTGAAAATGGTTATAAATATTAGTTATTCTTCAAATACAATTTTCGCTTATTATTTCATATTATAGTTACTTTTGCTTATGTTAAATAAAAGTTAAAAGACTGTTTAATAATTGTGATTTAGTTGAATTTAATTTTACATTGTAGAATTTGAGTTTTTATCTATTCTATATTGCACATAAGTGTGACATTTTTCTGCATCTTTGCATTTTGAAAATTAAATTTTTAAATAAAAAAAATGTCATTTTATAAATGTATGTCATAAATGAGCTGTATCACAATTTTTAGAAATTAGGTCGCAATAGATTTTGGCGAAATAAATGGAATGACCTGAAGACAATAGTGAAACACTAAATAAATATGAATAATGTGAAATTTGTCTCTATACCATGAGCAAAATTAAATTTAATATGGTATAATGGACGAAAATTTCATTTTAATGATAACTAAAACATAACCAAACATTCTTTTTACAAAATTGTACATAAAGAGAAGACATCTTTCAAAAAAATTGAGTTAAAATATGTAAACTCAATTTAAAAGAAATCTCAAAAATTATTCATAAGCAAACCCTGCAGATTGGACAGAATCATGGGTTTAGTGTCTCTATTTAAATTATTTATATTAAGATTGAAACGAAATCCATTCTATCATGAATAACTTTCACAAACTAAGCAAAAATTGAAAAATCTATTGCAAAGTAAGCAAAAATTGACTCACAATCCAAAAAATAAATTTCCAAAAACCTCACTTTTCGGCTCATTAGAGACAAGAATAACATAATGAAAAAAGAGGGAAAAAGGGAAAAAGTCAACCAAAAACCAACCTCTCACTTTTTCCTTTTTCCGTCTTTTTTACACTACCAGAGGACCAACATGTTTCGAAGTCAATTTAGACCTCCTCATCAGGGATTATTTATAAGGAATAACTAAAGGTATAAAAATGAATAAACCTGTAAAGAAAATATATAAAACTGTATTAATACCATATTTGATTAAGTTCAATGTTATCAAAATTCTTGATTGAGAAATTGATTGCGTTATAAAGAAGAAATCTTTCTGTTAGCTAATCAAAGAAAATTATTATAACCAATTAATTAATCTATCCCATACTTTGTTATATCTTGAGAGATCCCTTTTTAAATGAATAGCTTTGTTTCCCTCTCTCTTTATAAATAACATCTCCATCAATTCTCTCTTTTTCTGATTTTTCAAATGATAAAGAACTTTAACATCATTCCAATTAAAGTCATGACCATGTGTAATTTTATGCTTAGAGAGGACTGAATGATATCTGGGACTCCTGTGAAAATTACTTTCATGTTCATTTTTCGTAAGTCTAAGTGCCCTTTTTGTCTGCCCTACATCAACTGCATTGCAATCTTTACAATTAATTTGATAAATTACACCTTTTTTGTCTAATGTTTCATATTTATCCTTTCCCAATTTTACAATCATACTGTTCTTAAAAGGAACTCTATAGATAGTATGTAAACCCAATTTTCCCAACATTGACTTCAAGACTTTAGAGATTTTACCAAAATATGGGAGAACAACAGTATTAAATGTGTTATAATCTGATCTGTCTACTTTATTTTGATAATTGGTTTTATTTTTAATGTAATTAATTCTGTTCTGCGCATGTTTTTCAATAAAATCAAAAGGGTAATGATTTAGAAAAAGAATTTGATTACAAATTTCAATATTTTTTTCATGGAACATTGGATGCGATAATTTAAGAGCTCTTTCAATTAAATTTTTACCAATTCCAATGTTATTTTGAATAGTGATCTGAGAGAAAACTAAGTGTTCTTCCTGAACAAATAGTTTTTCTATACCAATCAGTTATAATATGCCTATCATCAGTTTTAATCAAAGTCATGTCTGGAAAATTTAATTTACCTTCAGTTTCTATTTCAACAGTAAACTGCAATCTTGGATGAATACTATTAAAAACATTAAGAAGGGAGTTTACATTATTTTTATGTACTCTAAGTACCGAGTCATCTACATATCTTGCACAAAAATCAATATTAAATTCAATTTTCTGGAAAACTTCATTTTCTAAATCTTCCATAACAATTTCAGCTAAAATAGGAGACAATACTGATCCTATGGGAACTCCAACCTTTTGTTTATAAAAATTATTATTGAATTTGAAGTAAACAGAATGAAAAACGTATTTTATGGCCACCAGAAATTGTTTTTTAGGAATTTTAGTATTACTTTTAATTAAATCCCAACGTTTTTGTATAGCATTTTCAACTCTTTCATGAGGGATATTAGGGAACATAGCTATTACATCAAATGAGACAAAAATGTGATCGAAAGGTATTATTACACTGTCAACGAGTTTTAAAAAAGCATGACTATTTTTAATTGACGATTTTGAGATTTCTACTGATTTTTTAAATAATATGAGTCAATAATTCTTCTAATTTTCTGAGAAATCCCTTTTGGAATCTGATTGGCTCTTTTTGAGAATTATCTTGGTTTTTAATCTTTAAAAAAATCCTTTTTTAAAAAAATTTAAAAGATTTTGTTTAAAATTTTTTTTTTCGTTCACGCTATATTGAAAATACTTCACGTGATATTTTTAATTTTCTTACCTATCTGAATATTATACATAAACCAATTTC
>CAKNWW010347379.1:0-27877 GCA_932074435.1 Andricus kollari | reverse complement strand
ACATTTTGAACGAATAAAATTTCGAATTCTTAACAAAATATGTTAATCTTCGACCATGTAAATTTTCATGTAAAATGATGAATCTTTATAAAAAATGAATTTTTAAGAAAAGATTTCAACATTCAATCAAAGAGTTGAATTTTAAAACACAAAGTTGATTTTTTAAGTATGAAGATTAATTTTCTACAAAAAAAAAGATAAATTATCAATAAAAATATATGAATTTACAACCAAGCACTTGAATTTTCAACTAAAGAAGATAAATTTTCAACCAAAAATGGAGAAGTTAAATTTTCAGTTAAAAGATTAATTTTCAACCAAAAAAGATTAATTTTCAACAAAATAGTAGAATTTTTCACCAAATGATATGAATTCCGAATCAAACATCTACTGGTAGACTTTTCAAATAAAAAAATTAACGTTTAACCACGAACAGTTGGATTTACTTATAGGGATCTATTAATTCTGTTCAAATTTAAGCGAAAAAACGAGAAAAAGGGGATGCTTATTGAAAACGGGAGAAAAAATTAGAAAATAAGACAAAAAAATCATTCTTTAAAAAACCTTCAGTTCTTTTGAAAAAAATATATATATATGCATTTAATTCCGCTTCATTCACTTGATATACCTTGAATTTGGATGAATTCCATAAATTCCATGCAACTCACTTAAATCCTTTTGAGTTTCAAAGAATTCTGTTACACAAATAAAATCTCTTGAATTCCATTTATTCCATTTGAATTCACTTGAATTGATCGAAAATTCAGAGAAGTTTTCACGAATCCAATCCAATAGAATTCCATTTTAATAAATGAAATTCCACTCAGTTTACTTTAATTCTTTTGAATTAATTGGAATTCTACCAAAGTCACCTAAATTCATTTAATTTGAATCCTGTTGAATCTCAATGAAATCTTTTAAAATCCATTGAATTACTTGATTTAAAATCAACTCCCTTGAATTTGTTTATATAAAAAATTAAAAAATTGTTTGATGGAGTCAAACCCATTATTGACGAAAGTTTAAACTCCGAAGTTATTATTCTGACAGAAATGAATTTAATTCACCATTAATCGTACACACTAATTAGTAATTTGTGCAGAATTAGTTTTGAGGAACTCTAATTTTCAGCGAAATTAAGTAAACTGTATACAATGATAATTTTTTAATAACATCCTTGTTGTTGGAGTCGTGATGTATGAAACGGAAAACGTGATTAGGATCACGTTTCAACGTGAGAAAAGAAAGTTCTCAGAAAAGTATTAATTAAGCCTCAAATTATGAAACTTTTATACACGATTTTATTGATATCAAAGTACCTAGCCTCAGATATACTTAGGATTCATAATTTACGCAGCATAATGATGGCAATTCAGTCTTGGTTGCCGGTAATTGCCAAATTACAACTACGGTAAATTTAACGGGACTGAGGTACGTCTCTGCCGACATAATTACTCCCACAGATTTCATGGAAAAATTTTACTAAAAATTGACGTGGTATTCTTTTGGTTAAGATTATAATTTTAGCGTAAATGATCGAAATACAAGTAATTATTTTTTTGCCGATGTATTTTTAATTCAGTTTTCAATCGGAAATAATTGAAGCTGTTGAAGTTGGAATAGATGAATTATTGCCTTGTTTAATTGCAATCGCTTTTGCTTTGAGTCGTCTCTTCAAGTAGTCGTATAAGCAGAAAGCTAATCCCAGATTTTATAATTTCCTCGACTCGTGGCCAATAATCGTTACGGATGCCAATTGTCGATAATTCAAGGTACCTCGACCAGTAGCGACGATAACGATAACGATAACGAGGTGCGGACAGGGCCTACACTCAACAGTCGATAAGGAAAGATCGACGGGCTCCGTGATTTTCTTCTCAGTTTATCAAACTTCTTCCGTTTCAAAGCACATCTCTTCCATGATTTCCGATAGTGTTCAGCACATTTCGACTAGAAAATAACGTGTTTTCTTGGAGATAATTCACTAAAAAAATTGTGAATGCAAGGTGATTTCAACTCAATTTAACTGAGTTTTAGAAAATAATTTTTTTATGTTCATTTTGCCAAATTGATCATTTTGATGGAGAAACGAGAAAAAAATCTATTTCGGCCCTTGTTTGAACCATTTTCGAGGAAACGAGAAATGGTATATCGAGGTCTCGGTAATCGGCAAAATTAATTTTAAAAAAAGTATTTTAATAATTCCCTCATCGAAAAAATAACATTTATAAAATAAGTTTCATAAAGTTAAATTTATGAGAATTATTGATAAGTCCACAGTCAATTCGGCAGAATTGACGCAGGGAAAGCTAACGGTGCTAAGTCCACTTTTTAAAGAAATTGAGTTTTCTGCAAAAAATCATACTTTCTCGCTTTTTTACTCTAAAATTTAGTACCTGAATGTATTCAAATATTTTAAAATTTCGAAGAATCCAAACTAAATGAAGGAATTATACTAAAATATTCAATTTTTAAAAATAATTCGACGGTAATTATTTTGACAAGTATTTAACAATCGCAGATATTAATACCAAAATATGAAATATTAATATGTATTTCAGTTGTATTGCTTAGCTGTTTGTGTACTATTTTTATTTATAATGCCAGAAAAAGCTAAACGGTGTTAAGCCATATATTTTTTCATACAATCGTTATTAAACTTATTATCCAACTACACAAAAAAATAATTCACTCAATCGGCTGTAAAGTGTTCCTCGAGAAAGGCTTTTTGCTTCTCCTGTAAAATTAGGTTGATTGGACTTAACACCGTTTAGCTTTTCACGCTTCAATTAGAGAGGATTCAAGGTAAATTCATTCAATTTAAACGAATTTGAAAGTATTTAGGATAATTGGGGATAATTCATTTTCAAAGATTTTCAAAGATTTTTTTTAATTAAATGAAATATAAGGGAATTTAACTCAATGAAAATGAATTCTAATGAATATTGATAACTCAAAATAGTTTTCAAGTCCATTCTCTTTAATTCCATCGAAAATATTGAATTGAATTTGAATTCCATTAATTTTATTCCAATTAATTGCGTTTAATCCATTCCAAATTAAATTCATTTTAATTCTTATGAATCCCGCTAAATGCTTTAAATTATCTTGAATTTAATTGAATTTTGTTAAATTACATTAAATTCCTTGAAATATGTGCAATTTTGTAAAATTTCTATCAATTTGGATCAAATCCATTAGATTCTTTTCCACAAATTTCTTCGAATTCCCAGAAATTTCCTTGATTTTCACTCAATTTGGTTGAATTTAGTTGAATACCTTAAAATCTGATTTCCTATACCTTCCGTATGTATAAATAAATAAACAATTAATTCCATTAAATTTCGTTCAGTTTCTTCGAAATCCGTTAAATTCCTTTAAATTCGATTGAAATCCATTGAATTTCTTTTAATTCCCTCGAAGTTCTTTAAATTCCGTAGAATTCCATTGTGTTACATTGAGTTATATAAAACCTATATAATTCCATTAAATTACGTGAGTTTAATTGAATTCCCTTGAATTTCTTCGAATTTCATTAAATTGTGTTCAAACCCATTAAATTATGTTGAATAATATTAAACTAATTTGACTACCTTAAATTCTTTTTACTAACAATAAATTCCGTTGAATTTAGTTACATTTTATTCAATCGCGTATTTTAATATGAATATTCACTACCAAAAACTGTGCTTACAAAAAATTCAACATAATCTTTTGGTCGATAGGACATTTTTTTTTAAACTTCAATCATTTGAATTTTTAAATCCATACACAGAACAGAAAATATTATGTTGCTGTCGGCTGCACAAACTGATTTTTTGGGAACATTGTATACCAGAAACTATTCGTGATTAAATTTAAAAATTAATTTTATATTCTTGAACTTTTTCTCAATTTTCTTGTATAACATAATTTTTTCAGCATTCAGTATTGCAGCAGTATTCAGTATTTTTTTTTCTTAATTTTCATACAAAGGGAATCAACAAACAGAAAATAATCGGAAAATTCAATTCTTCATTGAATAAAGTAAAACGTTTATTTTTTTTATTTCTGCGGTTAGGTTACTTGAGTGGAAGGCGACGAGTCGATCGGCCGTGTGGGCCTTGTATCCGGTGACATGCGTGTCCGCGCATCTTTATTAATCATTCCTACCGCGACCGTTAACTTGTCTTTAGACTCATATGTTAACATTGGAAAACTCAGGGTCGAAATAAATCACTCTAATTTATTTAAAAAAAAAAAATAAATACTGTGAAAACCTTTGCCAATAAAAAAAGTACAATCCTAGAAATTTGAGTACGCTAATACCAGTTAGTATCGCAATCACAAATTTAAAGATAAATAGTGATAAGTGAAATCTTTTGAATCAGTAAAGTATATCCAATTTAAAAATTTGATACTCAATATTATTTAAATCAATGTGCTACCCTCGAAAGCACATAACATTTTTTAATTTTGAGTGCAACTTCAATTTTAATTATGGCAACTCTGAATTACATGAATCGACCTTGTATTGAATTTCGAATTGGGAAAGAGAAATAAATTTCTCTGAATCATCGTTTGATTCAACAACATAATTCGGCATGATGCATTGTCAGAGGTTGAGTATTTCTTTTTCATTTTTCTTCCAGGTAATTATTAAGACCCGAAGCACTTAAGGTTCTCTGGGCGTGCCGGAAATCGCGACACAAGATCTCACTTCACCCCATTTCCGGTCGGGTTACTCCCGCGGCCCGTAAAATTAGAGACTATCGCACTGCATCTGTATAATAAAAATAAAAGAAAGGAAAGAAGCCGATCGTACATCACGATATTCGAAGCTCGTTTTTTCTTGAAGAGTAATTTTTTGCACTATCTAATAAATTCACAAATTAATAAAATATTGCGACTAATTCAATAACAGCACCAATTCACTCTATGGAATTACATCTCTCTTCACTCACTACACCATTCCACAATGAAATTGCACCCAACAGCCCAATTACGGATTACGAATTGAATGCAGCAAACAATCCTAAAGAAAGAACCTAAAGCTAATACTGTTTCTATTGAACCTTGCATAGTAGAGCACGTATCTTTTTCAAGATCAATTATAATACAGCAATACAATTAGGGATATTAGAATGTTAAACGGAACTGAACCTGCTGACGAAGGATAAAAACTGAATTTCAGAACACTGAACAATGTAGTGAAAAGTCTTCCATGATTGAAAAAGATCAGAAAATGCAGCTGAAGACAAGATCTCGATAATTGCGCATACATGTGATATGAGTGAGGGTGCGGGGCAGAGTGGTGTATATCGGTGTGGGAATACATTGTTGTGGGTCTATCCGAGATTATGTTTGTACTTATATGCATTTGTATATGTTGCTATATGTGTATATAATATGTGTAAGGACAGTTGGACCAACACGAGGTGAGCTGAGCTAAGCTGAGCAATAATAAGCCATAAGCGCAGTCTCTCTGCATAGAATGCCGGGTAATGAGGTGGAGTCGGGCTCAGTCTGGCCGCACCCTTACCTTCCTTTACTTTACCTCACCTTACCTTCGCGCGATGCACGCGGCAGACCCACCTCGGCTCCAACTATACGAGATTACGACATCGCGGATTTACCACCCGATGATGCTGATGGAATTAGTCATTGAATTCAGTTAGGGATGAACACTTCAGTCGAGCTAGACTTGAAAAGGAAAAGATTCCGAATCGGCTTTGGTGGAAAAACTCAGATGATAATTGTGCTGAAATACAACTGGTACCAGAACTGTCATGGTCCCGCGCCAATAGCTGACCAGTAGTGTGTATACAGAACGTAGTTATCATGAGGGAGTTTTCCAGTACTGGTACCAGTGGTATTTTAGCTCTGCACCAGTTTTTGGCAGCAGAGAATAGATATCATTAGGGGGTTTTTAGTAGTGAGCTACTGTTGGTACCAGTGGTATTTTAGTAAAGCGTCGGTTTGTTGGCCAAAAGTAGACCAGAACAGAACACAGATTCCATTAGGTTGTCTGTCAGTATTGGGTTTCTAGTACATTTTCCACTTGGATAAGCTCCAGAGGATTCGCATAATCAGAGAACCTACAAAGAAATTTTATGCTGGGCAGTATCTGTGTGATATTTTGTTGATACAAAGACAATATTTCATCTTGGCATAGATATGAGACCGCCGGAGTTATCCAATCTCTGTTCAAAGATGTCCTTTAGTTATCCTAGATATATTTTCTGGATATCCCAACAAGATGGAAATTTCTATATCCCTACGATATTCTCGGATGTTTTTGGTATGTTCCTAGGATATTAAAATATTCCTGAAACCTCCAGAATACATATATGGTACACTCGAGGATACGCTACCAATTAGTGCGATGTTGGTGTCCGTGCTATATTTGTATGTTTCTGGATAGATATCGAAAATAAAATTTTTATATTGAAGGTAATTAGCAGAAATAACTTGAATTTCAGCTTTTTCTTCGCATTCTAAGTAGTGCCCTCTTACGTTATTATAAATTTGTTGTCATTTATTGTTAGAATTTATTCACATTATTGGAAATAACCCTTTTTGAAAATAACATTACTCAAATTGCTCATTTCTGTAAATCTAGGGAAACTATTTCTCACACTCAACAATAGTTAACTTAAACGGCCGTTCAGAAGCTTCTAAATTTAATACGTATCCCCGAAGGGATTGGCAATATGTTTACGTCATTGAAATCCAGAATTATGGTATAAAGTGTGAACAAAAATTAATGTTTCATTACGATAAATTGAAAATAGATGCTATTTAACAATTGCTTGAACAATCTTAAAACAAATTCACAGTTTGGATATTTTTTAACGAATAGGCTCAATTTTTTGTACGGAATCAAGTAAGTATGTCTTTCCGATAGGGAATAGAAAATAATGAGAAATCAAGAAACAGATGACAAGCACCAGCAGAAAAGAGCTAAGATATTCTTAGTCGATTCCGTAAACAACAATTGAGCCCATTAACTGAAAATAGTTATAATGTAAATTTGTTTACAAAAATTGTTTAAATAGTCAATAATTATCGTCAATTTGAAACGTATATCACAGAAAAGTCATCGGATAGACATTGACATGAATTCTATTGAAATCAATTGAGTTTCATTGATTTCTCTTGAAGTAAATAGAATTATATTCAGTCTAATTGAACTATATCAACTTGAATTTCACTTGTAAATTACTTTATATCAGTTGCAATAATTAAATCCCAATTCAAATGATCAGAATTTCAATTCTTCTTGAGCTTCAATGAATAAAGAGAAAAATATCTCGCGTTTTGTATATTTTCAATTTTTCATTTTACCTTTAGTCTTTGGATTCTGATCCTGATGACAGCATCTTAAATTAATAATATCCGTATTCCTAACAAGACTAATTACAATGAGATTATAATGGAAAGTGCTTGGTAATATATATTATACGCTCTCCTAATTTATACATGTTCATCGAGAAAATATGCACCCTTTTCGCAGTGGGAAACCAACCGTGACTATCCATTTCTCGTGCGTATTTGACGCGTTGAAGTGACGTACGATAAATTTCCCTCTATTCTGACAAGTAAACCAATCGAGTCTTGGATAATAATTCACCAGAAGACTGCACTTGCCACGTGAAAGGTTGCATGGTTACTCAAGAATGCCACTCTCTCATTCTCTCTTCTCTCTGCATATATTTTCTTAAAATTTGAAGTTAATTCCAAGAGTTAAAAAATTGATTTCAAAACTCCATGATGAAATGATCTAGAAGTCGGCTCTTTCCCATATACCCAGATCAGACCCCAGGCGCACAGTGGGGCAAGAAAAAACGTCCGTGGATAAATTGATTTTCAGAAGATAATTGTTATTCGACTTGAACGTTTAAAAAAAATATAAAATCTCATAAAAATTCGTACGAAACTATCATGGCCGATTATTAAACTATTTTTTTGTTTATTAACAAAAACGAAGAAAACAATGTTTACTTTTGAAATGTACCGTTTTTAACAAATACTTGGATTCATTCAAACATACCTAGAAAACATGAAGTAACTATCCAAAAATGATGTTCAAGAGCAACGAAAGTGTTTAAAAGTTTATTGAATTGTTTATAAACAAATAAGTAAATGAAAATGGTATGTGGGGATTAGCAGTGATTTGTCACTATTATAATTGATAATCGGATAACGATTGTTTTCTGCAAATCAATTTGTCTAGGGGCGGGTTTTTTGCTCCGCCTTGAGGCGAGGAACTGGATTCTTAATTATTTTTTTCTACTTCTTCGATCCTTGATTTTTTATCACTTTTTTCTTTATTTCGAAGCAGTTTTAATTTTCTTACTTAATGGGATCATTTCTTGCTAATAAACTAATCCAGTAGCCGGTTCTATACTATAACTCAGGTTAGTTTATAAAGGAGAGTGACCTACTTGAGCCGGAAATCTTATGTGTCGCATTATGTTGCCGTTAATTCGTACAATCTATTTTGAGGTATCCAATGCGTATAGTTTGACGGTCTGGCATCAGACAAAGACATCAGGATTCGTTGCCTTGTACTTGAGTTCTGGGAGGGGTCTCGTGGTACAAGAAACCTGTGCACAATTGAAGCTTACCTTCCTATCATCATTATTATTTGCATTATTCTCCATGAAATTAAGGACAAAGGAAAAAATCAAAACGATTAAGGAATTATTTTGTAGCTATTGACGATTCAAAAATAAATATATTTTTTATTGTCCAAGGCATGCAAAGTAAAGATCTGTAAATGTTAAACAATTTCCCTTCAAACAACGGAAAAATTAATTTCTCATACTTTGCTTTGATACACGAACTGATTGGTAGATTTGTCACTAATAAATCAAGTGTCAAGAAAAAAAAGAGAAAGAAAAAGGAATGAAACACCTCTTATCGAGACATAGTTCATATGTAACGACATAAACATTACAACATATCACGCATCCGGATATTTTGCTTTCGTTACTCACGCAAGACCACCAACGACAAATGTGGCAGCCTGCA
The DNA here is from genome assembly GCA_932074435.1 of Andricus kollari. Lineage (NCBI taxonomy): Eukaryota > Metazoa > Arthropoda > Insecta > Hymenoptera > Cynipidae > Andricus > Andricus kollari. The sequence continues at coordinate 18,862 of CAKNWW010347379.1, read as the reverse complement.
AATAATACTGGTGCCACGTTGTTGCTTGCTGTACCACCGGCGACAGGAAAGATAGAGGACTCTAACTGTCAACTGGTATCAGGCTTATTTAGTGCCTCTGATTAGCTCGTAGGTTACGAGAGGGATTTACCGAAAGAGAGAGGAAAAGGTGAAATAGTTCTTAAAATATAAAAATTAACAGCATCCTTTAACGAAATAAAAAAAAAATTAAATAAGAAAAAGCCCACAAACGAAAAAAAATATCAAGAAACTGAAGGATTGAGTAAAAGAAATGAGATGCAATACAATGAAGTACGATGCAATAAAATGTATGTGTGCTTTCAAAACACATAATTGATATTTCCTGCAATCCAACGTTAAGCATTTGGTAATATGAGGAATCTCAAAGGCCAGTATTCACCAGTTTGAAGTATTTAGCATTTGTAAAAATTATTATTATTATTTGATAAACCCATCATTCAAAATAAGGAAACATGATGATTCTAAAATACATTTTCCATTTATAATCGAGATACTTTCCAACATGAGAAATTTGGAGTCGAAGTATTTTTTAAATTACGAGATGCCTCCAAAAGGATTGCAGCATTTGGAAACCTAATGATTTGAAAATTCTATCATTCAGCATTTAAAAAGATTAAACGATAGATAGATAGTCCAAATGTCGAGTCTTTTAAGTTTGGGGGATGATGATTCCAAAAGTTCACCATTCCATATTGGGAACAGTTGGGTATTCAGAATCATGATAATTTTAAAATCCTAAAATTTCGCATTAGAAAAAGTGATGACTTCATGAAATCCAAGATGTGGCAGTTGAAAATATGATGATTCCAAAAGATGGAGTATTTAACATTTGGTTTTGAATTTCTTCGAAGGGTTCCACATTGAACACTTATTCTTAGGATTCTTTCAAATGACCTGAATTCTACACTCGGGAATATTCGACAATTGGAAATATGATTTTAAGGCATTGCAGTTTGAGAAAGGAGGTCATTCCAAAAGGTCCCGTTTCCAACATTTGAAGCCATGACCTTCCTCAAATTATATTCAACCTTTAGTTTTGAGATGCTTCAAAGCTTTTGGATGCTTCAAAAATCTCAAAATTCAACATTTCGATTGGAGATGCTTCCGAAAAAGACTAATAAAAGTCCAACCTTCAGGATTGGGAAACATTATTTGGAGGCATTGGACCTATGGAAAAATGCGATGATTCTAAATGTTCAACATTATATTTCGAAACAAGATAATTCCAAAATAACAATACTCAAGACTTAGAAATTGAAAAGGAACCTTTTTTAAAAATGATTATAAATGAATTAAATTATCTTTCGGAAAGTAGGAAACCACCGATAGAATTGGGAGGTTTACGAAATTCAGACGAAAACTTAGGTTACCATACTGATGGTAACAATTATACTACATGTATTGATGAATCTTCCTTAAAATTTGCATAAAAATTTTTTTATGTTTCGCTCGTCCCGTCGTATCCAAATAATACGGAAAAAGTTCCCCCAAACGTTTTCTCCGTCTAAGTCTGTCATTCGTGTTTTGGAATCATGATTACTCAAAAAGGCCAAGACGTAACATTTAGAAACATTACGATTCCAAAAATCTAAGATTTAGAATTTGAGAACATCATTCATCCAACATTTCTGACTTTCAGAATGGTGAGATTTCCTAAAGGCCATTCAGTATTTTGAAGCGTTTTGTATTTAGGAACATGGCATATCTGGTTCCATAGACCAAAATGCAAGATTTGGAATGGAAGGTGTACAAACTTGAACATTACGAACCACAATTATTCTCAAAGTCCAACATTGATGATTTGGGATTATGTTGCCAAACTTTGGACATTTATAATTGAGTCCAACATTCAGTATTTGGAAACATGATTCGTAGACACTAAACTTTTGGAAATATGATGATTTTAAAGACCAACATTTAACATTTGGAATTGAGAGGCTTGTAAAAGTCTGACATTCAACATATAGAAAAATGATGATTCCAAAAAGTACAAACCTCTATAGCATTGTGAAACATGATATGGAGGCATTGAACTTATGGAATAAGGACGATGATTCAAAAAGTCCAAATTTCAAGATTTATAAATATGTTGCCAATTGCTTAACTTTGAAAATGTTCAAAATGATGATTCCAAAAACGTATCGTTTATAGAATTGAGATGTTTCAGAAAAATTTAAACATTCAGCTTGTATGAACACGGTGATTCCCAGAGGCATGTCAGCAAGGAAGATATTATAGGAAAAGGAAAGAAAAGGAAGGAGATAAAGATGAAGAAGTAGAAGAGAAAGAGGAGGAGGGCCAGTGAATGAGGCCCACATACATCGGTGGGACCGCATCGCGCACCCCGCCCAACTTGGGTCGCCCACTGTCACCATTAATAATACGTCTCCCGTCTGGTGATGTATCTCATCTTGGTTGCCTCGTGTCGTGTCTTGTCGGTGTTTAGCCTTCGGTGTTGGTACCAGGTACCCTCGATCTGGGAGGGGTCGCGTGTATAGAGTGCAGAGAACATACAACCGACCAGACAGATTCGCAGACGCACCGCCTTGCCTAGTGCAATTGCAAAAACTACAAGCTAATCGAAAGGGAATGGACGCGGAAGGAATTAAATGGGGAACGTTAATTGGCTGGAAAAGGAATTTTTAGCCTGATCTATTCATCTCTATGCTAATATCGTCAAACGAGTTCTTTAGCTTTACCGTCAACTTAAACTCATTTAATTAACGTCGCTAAAGCTGTAGCAACAACAGACAATGTTGAACTTTTTTTCATACACATAGATCAATGCCTCTAAATCGGGTTTCCTAATTCCGGATGTTGGAGAAACTACATGCTTCTAAATGTTCAATTTCAAACATTTGGAAGCATCTCTGGTCTAGATGGTGAATGCTGGGCGTCTAGCAATATCTCGACACCAAATGTTGAATATTAGAAGCATCATCTTTCGACATACTGAATATTGAACTTTTAGAAATGTCATGGTTTGAAATTTTTGAAAGGAGACCTTAGAATTGTCGTTTTTTAAATGCTTTATACCTTCAAACCATGGTACCAAATCATTATATGTTTCCTAAAGTTTAATGCCCCTAAAACCTGTTTCCAAATGCTTCATTCTGGACGTTTTTGCAAAATCTTGTTTCCAAATATATTTTCAACTATTCAACCTGAATCTTTTGAAAGTATCTCTGACGTAAATGTTTCCTTTTGGGCTCTTATGATCATTATGTTTTCAAATGCTAAGTGTTAACCTATTTGAATTATCATCTTCCCAAAAGTTTAATGCCTCCAAATGATGTTTCCAAATTCCAATTTTTGACTTTATGGATTGTCATTTTGAAATTTTCCAGAAAGAGAATGCTTATATTACAAATGCAAATGCTGGATTGTCGACTTGGTGAATCATCATATTTCCGAATGCAGAATGTTGAACTTTTGGAATCACCGTGTTTAGAATGTTATGAACGTCAGACTATTGGAAGCATCTCTGAAGTGTTTACTTTGATCGGAAGTACCTTCTGGGATCATCATGTTTAAAAATATTGGACGTTGAACTTTTGAATCATCATTTTGGACTTTGAATCATCATTTTTCCAAATTTAGGACTTTAGAGAATTTAATGCATTTGGCATTTGGTAGCATCCTTTCTCAAATGCGTCTCTATACTAAATGTTGAATACTGGAATTACGGAAGTATCATCATGCTTCCTCATGGTTGGACTTATGGGATAATGTTTCCAAATTATAAATGCTTCCGAATCGTCAATACTGATTTTTGGAATTTCAGTATCATAGTATCATCTTAAGATGGATACATTGTAGCATGATTCTGAATAATGATGAAAGTGGTCGTCCTGCTTTATGCAACAAGCCGATTAGCTGTAAGGATAGTCGATTTCCACCGCGTCTCGTTGTCTGTGAAATTCTGAGCCGGTCCATCGAGGTATATCTTGCCCCGGAGCGAATCGACCACGTGCCCGGTTATAGTGAGAACGAACACGTTTATACGTATGTATACATGCAAGCATTGTCCCGGAGAGACAACGGGTCCTGATGGCTTTGTCTGCGAGCCCTGAGAGAGTAACTGTCAAACGTGATGGCTGAGTTGATACTTTGTATTTCTCCATCGAAGCTCATATTGGTCACGTAAGTGTGCAGTGTGTCGTCATAACGGTGATAGGATCACTCCAATTTTGATACACGTGCTATCTTGTAGCGTAAGACAATCGATTTCTCAGGCGAATCTATCAGGAGACAAAAATCAAACCTAGTCTCTGAATAGGTTCGTTTTGTTCATGATGAAAATAGAAAATCTAAGATAATAAAAGCTCAGATTAATTGAATTATACTCTTCTAAGTAGCTCCATCCTAATAAAATATTATAGAATTGTTATTGCTATTTGTTATTTGTTAAGTCAGGGTGACCACTGGATCGGGAAAGCCGGCAATTTTGTTTGATTCGAAAAAACTGGGAAATGGTTGTGAAATTATCGAGGAAGTTCTTTAAAATGGGTTTCCTTTTTCACTTTGGGAATAATTGAAAATGCAGTGCTTTTGGTTCAATACAGAATTGTTTAGTTTCAAATTTTAAGTTAGTTAAAATCTTATATTTAAAAAATCAAGGCTTTAATTGTTGAGGAACTTTTAGTTCGTAACGTTCAAAATTAAATAATTTTAGGTCGAAATTGATAGATTAGATAGCTTCAAATCTACAGCGTTTGAAATTCAACTATTTTTATTTGAAACATCCCTCATGGAAATACATATTAATTTTAGTTTCCATAGTATATTTTTTTACGCGTGTTTGTTTTATGCAATGAAGTGCAAGAACAAGTTTTAATTGGCTTTTGGTCATTGGTCTTTTTTCGTGCCATAAAGTACAAGTATACATTTAATTAATGAAAAGCTATTTATTATCCCTCGAAGTGTAAGCGACTATTTTGCCCCGCAATATGGGGCTAAGTTGTTCACTTATGAAACAAAGTAAAAAAAGTGCTTTGAGGAAAACTTGACAGAAAAAAATTATTTATAAGTTTATACTTATAAGTCGTTGGAACAGAACCATATTTATTCTTAACCGCACGTATTAGTAAGTATTCCAGTGCTAGAAAATGTGATTCATTGCACAAATTTCTACAAGAGAACAATCTTAAATAGAAATTGTCCAATGTAGATTAAACAAAAATTCAAATTCCTCTTTTATGTCCAAAATTAGAAACTCTAATAAAAATTCTTACAAATTAAACAAATGTAATCATCAAAAACAAGGACGACCAAATTTGAGCAAGCGCATTTGCAAATACTTTTGTTCAAAATAACAAAAAGGAAGGGTTGCATTTTTTAATTGGTTGAAGTCACAATTAATATTGAAACTTTTATACTCGTAAACTCTCTGCATTCAGGATCCAATAAACTGATATTGAAATTTTGAGAATTAAACCATTTTTAAGTGAAATTTGTACAATTTTTAGTTGAAGCATCAGTTCAAAATTGAAATAAATGGAAAATTTTCAATCGCTCAGTTGTACAATTTCATACTGAAAGTCTTATCAGGTGAACAATTTTCAGTGCTTCTTTTTCAATGTCTTGAATTTTGATTGCCCTCAATGTGAAATTCTTTAATTGTAAAGTTTTTAATTTTGAATGGCCTTCAAGTGTTGCAATATTAAAACCATAATAGATATTTCACTTTTTCTTCTTGACTTTCTGAAAATCTTAAAACTCAATTTTCTTAAGAAGGTCATCGTATTATTTTTTCCTAATTTCTTAAAAGTTGTATCACTGGAAATCTTCTAAAAAATTGTTTCTAAAATTTGTTCTTTATATTGCGTTTCTTTTTTAACTTTTGGAAAATTTTATTGTTTCAAGAAAAATACAATTATAGCCAACTTTATTTATATTTCAGCAAAAAATGAGAATATTTATATTTCATAAAAATAATACAATTTTATCTTTTTCAAGATGCGGGATCTATTGTGCGATATATGCACCATATTAGTACGAGCTTAAACAAATTCAAGAAAAAATAAAACCATGGACTTTTTGAAAAAATTGAGTTAAAATTTTTTCAGAAAAACCGCTATCATTGTGTCAATTTTTAAAAATTTTCTTGTGGATTTCGAAAGTGAGCGAAAAGGTCTATCAGGATCCAGAAGAAAAAGTAAAAAATATTTATTGGTTTAGATACTGCAACATTTGAATACAAAATTTCAGCAAATTATTTATTAATTGCGTCACTAACTTGAAAAGTTCTAATACTCGTAACTTAGTAAAAAAAATCGTTTAAAGAAACGTATGCTGTCCTGAAACGATTCTATGACTTGATTGAAATGAATTCGGCCATAGAAATTTTTTACAACATTAAACGTTAGGAGTTTAAAATTTTTCAATTCTGAATGTTTAATTTTCAATTTTAAACGTTTTAAAAGAATTTTTCTGCATTATATTCGTTAATTTTGAGATTCTTTTTGGAATATGTATTTCAAATTACAATTTGAAGATTTAAACTTAATTTGAATCACAATTTATATAAACAAATATACCAAACGTCTAAAGATATATAGAAGAAATGAAAAACAGTTTGCGAAGTTGAATCTTGTTTTTATTAGGTACGATATTTTCTCGATTTTTACTGAAATCTCATTTTTATCAATTGAACTTTCTTTCGATTTATGATCGAGTGAGCAAGGAATATAGGCAAGATGGGCGTGATAGAAGAAAGAGGAGTGTGTAATATGTATGCAGTATAATATAGGAAGACGTCCTCCTACGATTCCTTGCAGCAAGGAAGAAACGAGTACAAAGCCTGTATATACCGATCGCTCACGAGTTAAAGTCTCTTCCCTGCCTTCTATTCTATTTCCCCAAGGAACGGCTGGAAATTAAATTACAACCATTAAAGAGATTTTTATTTGAAATTCGATTACTCAAATAAAGTCCCTATTTCCGAGCTCAGCTGCCACCTACAGGTTTTTTTAAATCATCCTATATTCTCAATTGTTAAAAACTTTTAACTCACGTAATACCTGAAAACAAAAACATAAGGATTAATATAAAATTCCAAAAATCTGGCGATTTATGAGAGGTTTTCTGTTTAAAAATAATGTCAGTTTACGTAGTGACTCTGAACCATTGTAAAAATGTAGTATATTTTGATACGAGATGCCAAATGGGCTGTTTGCTCACCGCGAGTGTGAAGGCACATCACGATCTTGAAGATGAGTTGAAGGTTGAGTGCTGTGGCTTCACACTCGCAGGTAGCAAATCGCCCGTAAGGCCTCGTGTATCAAATAATATTTTTCTTTAAAAATACGATGCAAAACTAGATGGCAAAAAAAGATGAAAAGTAGACAGAAAAAGCTAGATGGTACTATTAGTAAAAGTGACGAGCAAAATGATTTGGTAACCATGGAGAGGATTTTGCTCACCGGGGAAAGCATTTTGAAGTTATCCCATTCAAAAACAGGTCACGCAAAATATGATACCGTGAAAAAAGAGATCTCTAGTCTCTCTAATGACCCAGAAAGGCGGTAGTTTGAAAGTCTAATTTTAATTTGTGATTTTTTTTTTGCTCTGATTTCGGTGCATACTCTCTAAATCTGAATTAGTAGAAAACTACTAATTGGTAGTGTTTTCTACTAATTCAAGTAGTGCCGATTCGTTAACTAGTAATTAGTACAAATCTACCATTACAATGAGTAAGAATAACTAACTAAATGAATTAGTAACTATATCTACTAAAGGAATTGGTAATGCTACTACTAAATGACTTGGTAAATATATTGCTGGTTACTCTTTTAAACCGTAGTTTTAAGTAAATTAAAATACTTATTTTATAATGAAGAGAATTTTATTAGAATAAATTACTCTATGAATTTAAATAATAATTCAAAGAAATTTTCATTTTATCTTCTTATAATTAAAACTCAGTGCATATTTAGGTCAAATTAATGTGCGTTTTATTTATAAAGATAGGTGCATTTTTAACCAAATAGTTGAATTTGGAACGAAAAAGATTAAATTTCGACAAAAAAATAAGATTTTTCAACAAAATACATGAATTCTCAACCAAATAGTTGAATTTTGAACTAAAAAATCTCAGTTTCAACCAAAAATGGAATAGTTAAATTTTCAGTTGATAAATTAATTTTCCAAAAAAAAACAACAAATTTTAAACTAAAATGATGAATCGTTAACTGAAATAGATGAATTCTGATCCGAAAGGATGGATTTTTAACAAAAGAATAACTTTCAACCAAGTAGTTTTTATCTTCAATCTAAAAGATGAAATTTCAACTAAAATGATGAATACTTAACTGGAATACTTCAATTTTCAACCAAAATGATAAAGTTTCGAACAAGAAAGTTAATTTTGAAACATAAAAAATAATTTTCTACCAAAAAATAGTTTTTTTCAAGAAAAGAGATGAATTTTCAACTAAAAAAAAAAAAAAATTTAAAACAAAAAGTTTAATTTTCATTTAAAAAAATTAATTTTCAACAAAAAAATTTCCGTCAAAAAAAGACAAACAAATTTTCAGCCAAAGTAATAAATTTTTAAATAAAGTAACGAGTCTTTGACTGGAATAGATGAATCTTCAACTGGAGTAGATAAATTCTAAGTCAAATAGATGAATTTTTAACAAAAGAGTTTATTTTTCAACCAAGTAGTTGTATTTTCAACCAAAAAAATGAATTTTCAACTTAAATTGTACATTTTTCACTGGAATACTTGAATTTTCAACCAAAAAGGTGAGTTTCCAAACAAAAAATTAATGTTTATACAAAAAGATTAATTTTCTACCAAAAAGGACGATTTTTCAACAAAATACATGGATTTTTAACGAAATATTTGATTTTTTCACAAAAATTAGCAGTTTTCAACATAAAAATTCAATTGTTCAGTTTCAATTTTTCGTTAGAAAAATTAGTTTTCAACCAAGCTTATAAATTTTCAACTGAAATGATGAATCATTGACTGAAATAATTTCATTTTCAACTAAAAATGGTAATTTTTCAACCTGAAATTGGATGGTTCAATTTAAATTTTTTTATTATGTTCAACTAAAGAGATGAATTTTTAACTACAATGTTAGAATATTCGATTGGAATAATTGCATTTTCAGTTTAAGAAAAAATTATTTGTTGTTAAAGAAGAAACGAATTTTCCACAAAATAGCTCACTTTTCAAACAAAGAGATAAATTTTTCACTGAAATGATGAATCTTGAACCAACAAAAATTAATGTTTAACAAAAGAGTTTAACTTTGAACTCACAAAATTAAATTTGTATCACAAAAAAGATGAATTCTAAACGAAAAAGCAAGTAGTTTTTATCCCAACAAAAAAAAAATGTTTTATCAGAAACAATTGAATTTAATTACTACTTTTCGACATGAGTTTAATTTTCAACTTAAAAATTCAAGTTTTCAGTTTCAATTTTTCGTTAGAAAAGTTAGTTTTCAACCAAGCTTATAAATTTTCAACTAAAACGATGAATTATTGATTGAAATAGTTTCATTTTCAACTAAAAATTGTAATTTTTCAACCTGAAATTGGATGGTTCAATTTTAAATTTTTTATAATGTTCAACTAAAGAGATGCATTTTTAACTGCAATGTTAGAATATTCGATTGGAATAATTACATTTTCAGTTTAAAAAAAAATTATTTTCTGTTAAAGAATAAACGACTTTTCAACAAAATAGCTCACTTTTCAACCAAAGAGATGAATCTTGAAAAAAAAAAGATTTTTCAGTCGTCAAGGGAGAAAAACAATTGCAACCAAACTGTTGAGTTTTCAAGCAAAGAGATGAATAATTAAAATTTCAACTAAAAACGATCAATTATCAAACATAATAGTTCAATTTTCACTTTAAAAATTGAATAAACTAAATTAAAATTCTCGCGCTTTAAAGTATTTAGATACTTTTATTTTAACTTAATCGATGTTTATCAATACGATGGTTAAAAAAAATAGGCTTTTTTGAAGTCAAAAGAGTTTTTGATTCTGATTACAAGTGCTGCCTTAAAAGTGATAAGTTTGAAAAATGAAAAAAGACTTAAAAATCATCGATACAATGATTTTATGAAAACCCATTTTTTTTACTTCGAAAAAATGATTAAAATTGTAATAAAAATCTCATGTTATTTTCTATCAAAGATTTTATACAATAATAATAATTTTAATATTTGAATTTCTGAGGATGCTGTCATTCTACCTGATTTCTCGAGTTCACATTTTGGCCGCACTGTAAATATAGATGGTATATTGCAGCGCAGTGGATCCCAATACCGTTTCAGTTACAAATATTTCATCGTTGATACACAATTATTATTGATATAACTATATAAACTTAGAATATAAAATATGAAAACATTATCGTTTCTCAATTAAAACTCAAAAACCAGCAGAAAGTATTAAAAAAATTATTGAATTATGTTTCCATAGCAATTGATTGCTACTCATTGAATTAGTAAGTCGGCACTACTAAGCAGATTAGTAGAATACCCTTACTGATTCATTTAGTAGCATAAATCTTACCATTTCATTGAGTAGAAACTGATAAAATTACTAATTTAAAAGTCAGATACAATGTTACTAATTGAATTAGTAAAATTTCTACTAATTCGGATTTAGAGAGTAAAATGGTTCATAAGAAATTAAATTGCAATTTAATTATTATAATTTTTAAGTATCAATCAAGTAAAAATATGGGTTTAATTATGACGCGCAGAGACCTGCCTTATTTTTAAGCGGATGCGATTCTTTTCATGAGACATTATAATTTTTTGCTCTACCCTTAAGAATCATTGTATGCCTTAAGAATCCGCAATACCAAATCAAGAAAGTTATAAACGATGCGTGACACGAGCAGAATTCAATATTTATGACGAATAGTTTACCATTTATGACCCGACTTTGTTTATCCTTCATTTTTGTTTGCAACTCGTCATTAGTTTCCAATGAAAACTCATTATTTTATACATTTCTTTGAAATAATTTTTTTTCTGTGATAGAAAATTTATTCAAAGGTGAATCTCTTGCAATATTCACATAATAAAGTAATTTTTGACAAGGGTTCCTAGACCTGGGTTAACCAAAGTATATGATATTTGGAACTCAGTGTTTCAGGCCTTATTTTTGAGACTTTATGATTTAGGACCTACGGTTCTAGGCCTTATGGTACAGTAATATAATCAGATTTTTAATGAAAAATTTAAATATTTTAGATAAGACATTATTAGATAGTACAGGAAGCCCTTTTTCTTGTAGGCGCATGCCGCCCATTTTGACTTTTTTGGTTATTAATTGAATAAAATGTAGGGAGTTTTTAAAATGTTTTATATGATTTTTGAGTGGGCGTAAACAATATAAGGGGAGGTATAAGTCGCGTGTAAATTATAAATCTGCAAGATTTACGGCACTTCCCTTGCAAGGTTGGTCGCTTTTAATCAATCCGCAGTCCCGCTTTGCCAGCGACGTAAACGCATAATTAACTCTTTGAGGACTTTCTTTTCGGAACTCGCGAGCTTAAGCCGTGCGTAAATCAACCTCGTTCCACTTTTTTCACATCGCTTCGACACCCCTGCATTACGAGTAAAACGTTTACTGCAACATTAATTATTTATTCCAAACAACATAATCGTTCAATATATCAATTCCCTGCATTTTATCTACTTAGCAACATATACTTTCAGGTGCTTTCTAAATTCTAAAAAAGAGTGCACATTTTTAGAATATAATGTATTTTATTCAGTATCTAGATGTAAGAATTTTCTGTTTAGAAAGCTTGATCGAAAGCGAGGTCAATTCCAATAAAGTTTAATAAATTCTAATAATGAAAAAAGAAAAATGAAACGGAGGTTAATTTAAATAAATTACAATAAATTCAAGATCAACTTAGGAGAATTAAGTGTGCGTTTTGAAAAAGAACATGTATATAGCCTAAGTGAAATAAATTTAAATTTACTTAATTTAGCGCAATTTAAGTGCATTTAGGTCAATTTAAAGAAACTCAATTGAATTTAAGTATATTCAAGATTGATTCAAATAAATTCTAATCAATTCAAAGTTCATTTAAGTAAATTAACCTGCAAGTAACTGAACTAAGCCAGTTAAAGTCACTTTAAGTCGCTTCAACAGAAATCAAATGAATTAAGGAGATTTTGATTAAATTCAAATTAATTTTCATGAATTTATTGGTCAATTTAAAAGAATACCAAGTCCATTAAAGGAAATTTAACTGATTTCCGTTGAAATGAAGCGAGTTCGAGGGAAATTAAGTAAACTAAAGTAAATTCGAGGTCAATTCAAATATTTTTTTATCAATCCTGGTTTCTGTCAAGTACAATCAGCTAGATTAAATGATATTCAACTAAACTGAAGGCAAATTAAAGGGGGTTTAAGTCAATTTATTGGAATTTAATTTAATTCGAGGTCTACTCAAATTAATTAAAATGAATGTATGGTCAAATCAAGTGGACCCTAGATTAATTACAAGAAATGTAAGTAGACTCAACTGATTTTGATTGAATTAAAGAGGATTAAACTGAATTGAAGGTCATTGAGTGAATGTGGATTGATGAGGATGTAGAAAAAGATAGACATGGATAGTAGAGAGATAGGCTAGGATGGGTAAGATGGGATTAAAAGAGATAGGAGTAAATGTGGATTGATAAAGATATAGAAAACGATAGAGGTGAATAGTAGAAAGATAGGCTGGAATGGCTTCGTTAGGAAAGAGTGGATGGAAAAAGATAGGCGTGAATCTGGATTAATGAAGAAATAGAAAAAGATAGAAAACGATACAGGTTTATAGGGAAGAGATAGGCTGGATAGGAAAGAGGGGATTGAAAGAGATAGGAGTGAATGTCGATTGACGAATAGATAGAAAAATATAGAGGTGGGTAGTGGACAGATAAACTGGGATAGGAAAGAGGGGGTGAAAATAAAAATAAGTGACTATGGATTGATAAATATATAGAAAAAGATAGAGGTGAATAGCAGAGAGATAGACTGGGATGGGAAAAAGGGGATGGAAAAATATAGGAGTGAATGTGGATTAATGAAGAGATAGAAAAAGATAGAGGAAGATATTAGAGAAATAGGTTAAAATAGGGAAGATGAGATGAAAAGAGATAGAAGTGGCTGTGGATTGGTAAAGAGATACATAAAGATAGAGGTCGATAGTATCAAAATAGGTTGACATGGGAAAGAGGGAATGGAAGGAGATAAGAGTGAATGTGGATTGATAAAGAGATAGAAAAAGATATACATGGATAGTAGAGAGATAGGCTAGGATGGGTGAGATGGGATGAAAGCAGATAGGAGTGAATGTGGATTGATAAAGATATAGAAAACGATAGAGGCGGATAGTAGAAAGATAGGCTGGGATGGGAAAGAGGGGATGGAGAGAGATAGGAGTTTTTAGTGGTAATAGTAGTAGTAGGGTAGTAAAGAGATAAACTGAGATAGGAAAGAGGGGATGGAAGGAAATAGGAGTGAAAGTGGATTGATAAAGATATAGAAAACGATAGAGGTGGATAGTAGAAAGATAGGCTGTGATGGGAAAGAGGGGAGGGAAAGAGATAGGAGTGAATGTCCTTTATTTAATTTTCTCACATGGTCTAAGTCTATTAACATCAGCTAAAAACAAGATAGAGGTCGATAGTAAAGAGATAGAATGGGATGAAAAAGAGAGGATAAAAAAAGATAGGAGTGAATATGGATTGATGAAGAAATAAAAAAAGATAGAGGTGGATACACTGTAAAAACTAGAGATCTCTTTTTTCACGGTATCATTTTTTTCGTGTCCTGTTTTTGAATAGGATAACTTCATGCTGTTATTTTCAATGCAAAACAAACGATTCAGGGATCCCATCAGTGGTCTCATTTTAGTACCACTCGAGACTGTTTTTTCTGAGTCTTATTATAATACCTGAAACTAGCTCTGAAATAATAATTTATTTTTACAGTGTAGTACAGAGATAGGCTGGGATTGAAAAACGAGGATGGAAAGAGATAGAAGTGAATGTGGCTTGATAAAGAGGAAAAACAAGGTAGAAGTCGATAGTAAAGAGATGGGTTGGGAAAGAGGGGATGGAAAGAGATAGGAGTAAATATACACTGATGAAGAGATAAAACAAGATAGTGGTCGATAGTAGAGAGACAGGATGGTACGAGAAAGAGAGGATGAAAAAAGATCGGAGTAAATGTGGATTGATGAAAAAATAAAAAAAGATACAGGTAGATAGTACAGAGATAGGCTGGGATGGAAAATCGGGGATGGAAAGAGATAGAAGTGAATGTGGCCTGATAAAGATACAAAACACGATAGAAGTCGATAGTAAAGAGATAGGATGGAATGGGAAAGAGGGGATAGAAAGATATAGGAGTAAATGTAGATTTATAAAGATATAGAAAACGATAGAGGTGGGCAGTAGAAAGATGGGCTGGGATGGGCAATAGGGATAAAAAGAGATAGGAGTGAATAGTAGTAATAGTAGTACTAGGGTAGTGGAGAGATAAACTGGGATAGGAAAGAGGGGTTGGAAGGAAATAGGAGTGAATGTGGATTGATAAAGATATAGAAGACGATAGAGGTGGATAGTAAAAAGATAGGCTGCGATGGGAAAGAGGTGATGAAAAGAGATAGGAGTGAATGTCCTTTATTTAAATTCTCACCTGGACGACATCCATTAACATTAGCTAGTCACAAAACACGGTTGAAAGAAGATATATTTACGGAAGCTAAAAACAAGATAGTGGTTGATAGTAAAGAGATAGGATGGGATGAGAAAGAGAGGATGAAAAAAGATAGAGGTGGATAGTAGAGAGATAGGCTGGGATGGGAAAGCGGGGATGAAAAGAGATAGAAGTGAATGTGGCTTGATAAAGAGACAAAACAAGGTAGAGGTCGATAGTAAAGAGATAGGATGGGATGGGAAAGAGGGGATGGAAAGAGACAGGAGTAAATGCAGATTGATGAAGAGATAAAAAAGGATGAGAGGTGGATATTAGAGAGATAGGCTGGAATTGGAAAGCGGGGTTGGAAAGAGATAGAAGTGAATATGGCTTAATAAAGAGACCAAACAAGGTAGAGATCGATAGTAAAGAGATAGGATGGGATGGGAAAGAGGGGTGGAAAGAGATAGGAGTGAATGTAGATTGATAAAGATATAAAACAAGATAGTGTACGAAAATAGAGACATAGACAGGGATGGGACAGAAGGGTTGAAAAGAGATAGGAGTGAATAAAGCTTGATAAAGAGATAAAACAAGATAGAGGTTGATAGTAAAGAGATAGGATGGAATGACAAAGAGGGGGTGGAAAGAGATAGGAGTGAATCTGGATTGATAAAGAGACAAAACAAGATAGAGGTCGATAGTAAGGAGATAGGATGGGATAAGAAAGAGTGGATGGAAAAAGATAGGAGTGAATGTGGACTGATAAAGAGATAGAAAAATATAGACATGTATAGTAGACAGATAAGCTGGGATGGGTAAGAGGGGATCGAAAGGGATAGGAGTGAATGTGGATTGATAAAGAGATAGAAAATGATAGAGGTGTATAGTAGAAAGATAGGCTGGTATAGGAAAAAGGGGATTGAAAGAGATAGGTGTGAATATGGATGGATAGAGATTAAAAAAAAAGATTTATAGATAAGAGATAGAAGAAGATACCCGTCGATAAAACAACGATAAAAAGTGATATAGGTAGAGAGACGAGGAATAAACAGAGATAGAGGTAGAGATAGACAAGGTACAAGAGGCTGACAAGAGATAGAAAGTAATACTGGGGTATAGACGTAAGTCAATCTGTCATAATTCAATTCGAGATTTACTCAAATTACTTTTGTGTTGCGATTTATTGGTATTTTTTGCATGATTGTCCTTAATGGTTAAATAAAATAGCAATATATCAAATAAATTGTGTTTTGTGTCTATCAAATCGATCTAGGATTGAGCGATGCCTTTCTCTCCTAGTAACGCAACCGTTTTGGTTCGACGATGATCGTGGCATCTCGCGAACGGCGAAGAAAGGAGTGCGTTCGATCAGCAGAGTTATTTGTTTATCGCGACCATTGCGAAAGGCCCGCGAGCAAAAGAGAAGCCTGCCAGGTAAAGTTGAAAGAAACGAAGAAAGATTCCGCGGCACGGCGGCAAAAGGCCGCGCGTTCCCCCCGAGGAATTCAGAAATTTCTCGCTCGATTCTGGAAATGTCACGTTCCAGCCCCATGTGCGTTTCACATCTGTAGAAACTCAATATTTCACGCCAACATAAATCAGCGACTTCTAGACGTTTTTAAAAAATTGCTAGATCCTTATGAAATATTTCGTCCCTGTCACCTAACCCCAAGCTGTGGCACTAAGGAATGTATTTTTTATATTTCCAAAACTTGCCAGGTAGCAAGAAAGCTGTTAAGATGTCAACGCAAGTGCTTATACATTTTTGCTTGCCCTTTGTTGGCAACAAACCCGAATTGTTGATACTTCCGAATTTTTTTCCTGATTCGTAGCATTTCCTTCGCATTTGTTGATGATAAATAACCAACTTCCACTCGAACCCGCAAGTGTTCGATGAATAGTAAAATGTTGACTTGCATTTAAAAACTTCAGAGCAATGAATTAAAGTTTAGGAAGCCTTTCACATCCATCAATCTCAAGTCTTTTTTTTACGCTTCCCCTAATTTTTTTACGGTTAGTCCACCGCAGATCCACTTTTTTTGCGGAGGTCTAATAGCAAAACTCTTCAAACTCGGGACTCTTTCGTGGATTGCTTTGAACACCGCCATGAAACTTTCCTGTAAGAATTCTCTACACTATATTACAATAATTCACGCTACGTCATCGAAAAAACTCCCTAGGGAGAAAAAGTCTAATTTTTGAAAGTGCGCTTGCGCCACCTTCACTACCAGTCACTAGGTAGGAATCAGGTATTTTCGTTTCACTTTGCATATGCGGAATATCACGATTTCCATGCATCTGTTACAAAAAAATTTTTCTGGTCACTGCTTTATATGGTAGACGCAATTGGGTAGCATATTGCAAGCAAATATTCTAATAATGTATGCTTGACTCTTGCTTGTTAATATTTGCTTGCTTTTAATTGCTAGAAAATTAGAAACAAGATGCAAGCAATCACTGTTAGCATATTTGCTTATGTCTTTTGCTGTTAATATTTGATTGCTTTTAATTTTTGACAATTGAGAAATTATAGAACTTTGTTTTCAATTGTTGAAAAATTATTTATATTGTATTCTTTTACATGACAGGATAATAGATGACAGTGACCGTTGTTATTTTCAGTATTATGTTATTGGAAAATTTCTAACATGTGACCTTTACTTTATGCTATTAAGTGGCTCAACAATAACCTTAACCTACAGTATATATGTGAAATAATTGTAAAAGGGTTGATAATGACCTTTTCAAACTACTTGTACTATTATGATGTTGTGAAATATTTTTCAAATTATACGTTCTTCCTTTTCTGTTAACTTGTTGCGTAATTCTTTATACACTGGTTGCTTCTTCAGCAGAACATTATTTTTGCGGATATAGAAATGGTAAAAGGGAGATTTTATTAATCCTCAATTGTAAAGGAGGTACACATTGTATTTATGCGCAACAACCCCATTAAAATTCCCCATAGCACAAGATAGCAATACTTTAGCATATACGGATCTCGAAATTCTCGATATAGGGCAAAAGCCTGGTCTGAGTTAACGAGATGAAACAAGAAAAAGAGTAGTTGGAGGTCGAGATCATTGATTTTCGCAAAGTCCTCTCGTTTTCGACGAAGATTAAGCAGAAGGTTGCGGGCGCGGAGAATGAACAAAAAGAAAAAGGAAGGTAAATAAAAATAAGAAGAAGAGGAGAAAAAGTCGGAACGAAGAAGAGAAAAGGTCTATCGACGATCTATCCGCGAATCTTCGAATTGCACTGACATTTCCCTGAAACTCCTGAAAGTGTCCCCTTCTTCTTAAAAGCCTTTCCCACTCTTCACTCTACCTCTTCTCTCTTATATCTATATATCTCCGTAAACCTAATTAACGATTCCGTCGAGACATAGACACGTGGGCTTGTCGTATATCACGATTACTGTCGTCGCCTTACGAAAGTAGTGAAAAAGATGAAATTATTTTGTATTCTCTTGGGTAAAAGCAGAGACGTTAATAGACACTAGATTTTTTTATAAATATATATTTTTTTATTTTCTTTTTCTATTAATAGATGGTAAATGGTAAAGTGTGATGTTGAAAAGATCCTTTATTAAAATATCTTGTCGACGTTTCGAGAGTTGAATGCTCTCCTCATCAGGAAACAGAAATCCAATGTAAATAAATATAAGCCCTTAGATTAAAAAATTGGAAAAACTAATATGTCGGATGGAATAATCATGTTCTTAACAATTCTCTTCTCGAATTGGTTCTGTATTGTTAATATTTGAATTTTATCATGTTAAAAAGAGTAAGTTCATCAATAATTGACACAAGAACATTAAAAATTATTCACCAAAGAAACTTTTAAATTTGAATGAAGAAACAGAAATAATTTAAAATGTTGTTGATGAATAATTGTTAATGTGCTTGTGTCAATTATTGATGGACTTTTTAACATGATAAAATTCAAATATTAACAACACGGAACAAATTCGAAAAGAGGATCGTTAAGAACATGATTATTCCAACCGACATATTAGTTTTTCCAATTTTTAAATCTAAGGACTTATATTTTTTGACATTGGATTCCTGTTTCCTGATAAGGAGAGCATTCGACTCTCGAAACGTCGAAAAGATATTTTAATACAGCATCTTTTCAATATCATCAAGGTCATTTT
>CAKNWW010347375.1:0-13121 GCA_932074435.1 Andricus kollari | reverse complement strand
CACTTTTGTACCGCTTTACCACTAAAATTAAACGTGTATTTCTTTTGCTTCTCTGATTTTTATGTCACACTCTACCTATGCAACAATACTTACTTTCCTTTTGCTCTCGATGCCTCAATTTATATTCTTAATTTACCAAAACAATTTTAATATCAAAATAATTGTAAAGGAAGTAATGGTAAGAAAAAATAAAATAAACATTCTTATTCTGAAGAACTAAAATTAGGAGCTGGGTAAAATGTCGAACATTTTACCTAGCTAGCTAGGAGGGTACTGAGAGGTTGGCTTTCTCAAGCCTCTTCTAGACGGTCATGGGGGGGGGGGGGGTAAAGGGGCCGCTCCCGACTGAGAGACGGGTGTACCCGTTGAGGGTTAAAGAAATTTCCATCAACCAACCAGCATCTGGCCCGCATTTCCTCCTCATCTCTAAAGTCGAAAGAGCCTATTCCGAAGTGGTTGGTCGAAGGGCGCACAGTGCTCCTGCCGAAGACGGGCAACTTAGCTGACACTAAGAATTACAGGCCAATAACTAGTCTGAACGCACTGAATAAGATCTTCACAGCTATCCTAAATAATAGGATTGTTCGGACAATTGAACATGTGTGGCGAGACATGTAAGAACAACGCGGCTTAAAGAAAGCGGTAGCAGAAGGTCGGGAAAACCTGTTCATCGATAGATGTGTCTGTAAAGATGCAGTATCCTATCAGCGTTACATATCAATGGCCTAGATTGATTGCCGGAAAGCGTTCGATTCAACCTCCCATAGACTTATCATCTGTCTGTTGGAAAGCTTAAAGCTTCATCCATACATCGTGAATGCCGCTTTGAAAACCCCTTAAACAAATTTTGAAATAAGAAAAACTGTACTTATTAGGTAAAAATGTTGTACCACAATGACGAAATGTAAACAAAGTAGTATTTTCTTCATTAAGCTTTCCTAGTGTCTGGCGCCCTAGATAATAGTATAAAATAAACAAATTTCGTTAACTTAGATAGAAAAGAAGTTCCCTAACTTTAAAGTTGACATTTATTACCTTGTTATTTATTTTCCCAAGAAATAAGTAAGAATTAAATTCTAAAACTTAAATAACTTGATAATCTCTTCGAACAGACATCTTTGAAATATTTGCCTTGCTGCGCTATAAACGTCACCGGAGCTAATCATCGAAATACTCGACTAATTACAATCACGCGGTTTCGAGAATCGGTATTGGTCTTGAACGGTTCTAGAAATTTCGTAAAATTTTAAAATCTTTTTTTCTTCTCTTCAGAATATCGAAAATATAGTAAATCTAAAGCAATTAAGATGTCGTTTTTGACCTCGCTCGAGGACGTTGAAACGCATACAGAATTAAAACGTTTGATTGCGGAATTAAACAATCCGGAAATTATTCAAAGTCTCGAGGCTATAAATTAAGACACTTTCGGTACGCGAAAATTGAAATGTGCTCGATTGCGAAGGGGCATTAAACTCCTTAAAGGATGGCCATCCCGAGAGTCAGACTATACATCCGCGACTTCAGCTGCGACAAATGATGAAACATAAATTGAGTCCGATTTCGAGAATTAAACCGCAGATCCCTCCCATAATAGTCTGGAAAATAGCCCAGAAACTGCAGCTACTTTGACGGTAGAGACTAGAGTATCTAACGCGAGTTACTTAACAACAATCCCGATGCCACGTAACGGCAATGCGGGTTCTTTGAGCACAATCTCGACACCTCGTATGAAATGTTGGCTCTATCTTCCAATTGATCCGACTAATGTGTTATTTAATTATGCGAAACCAATCAGCGAAGCGAGATTCACTTGAAACTACCGGACCGTGCTATTCATTATAGCCCTATCACTCAAAGCAGAAAGCCGATCCTAGATTATCAAAGAACAAATAGAAGAGAAATGCCACGCCCGGTCCCAAACTATTTCGAAAACTTCAACGAGGGCTTTGCACAAAGAGAAAATCTTCGCGCTATCCGCAAAGACTCAACTAAAATGTCCAACTTTGGTAGATTATTTCCTATCACTACAGCCTCAGAAACCGAAAATGATGGGATCAGAAATAAAAAGACAAATGAACATAGCCTCGGTTTAGATAAAAGCAAAGTAAATATATATAGCCGCACGTCCTTCAACGAGAGTCGAGTTGAGAAACTCTAAATCCAGCCCGAAAGAGGGACCGCGAAGAAGTAACATGTTATTTAAAGATATTCACAGCCGCGATCATTCTACGGACAGGGACACCATTTACAGTAACAGATCGGCTAACAGGGACCGCCTCGGAAATAGATGTATATATATCGGAAATAGATACCTGGGAAAAATTGTTCTAGGCTGTAACCTCACTTTTAACGGTATGGGCGATCAGAGCGCAGACGGGTTTTTATCAAAAATTGAAGACAGAAGGAATCTAGCAAGGGTATCGGATGAGAAATTGTTGATGGCAATGTCGGTTTTATTGGAAATAATCCCGTCAAAACGGTTTAAAAATCACGAGAAAAAATTTTACAGCTTCCGCAAGTTCCGAAAGGAATTTAGATCACTATTGCCCAAAGAAAAAATTCCAATTCTTGATCAATTAGACTGGGTCCTTAGAGGTCTATGACCTGATTATCATAAAGACATCCATCGCTCTAATTATAGATCTTTATATGATCTATCCCGCCTCGAGAGAAGCTGGTAGGAAGAATGGAATGTATATATAAGAGAATACAAGGCCCCACCTCCTCCCGATAATTTTTTGCTAACAACTGTCGAATCTAAAGATCAATAAACAATCACCGTCCTCAGCGATAAAAGAGGAATTAGTTAAGACCTCGTCAATCAATACAGAGAAAAAGCATGGTACAGGTAACCATAATAAGAAAAATGTCCAGATAGGCGGCGGAAAATAGACCCCCGTGACAGTTTCAAGGATAAGGGATGTCAGCAGATCGCAAAAGCTTGTGCTGATAATAACAAAGAGAACGAGTCTTCGGTGAGAGACCACAAAGAGGTGGTGTGTTTCAATTGCGACCAACTAGGAAGCTGATTGGAGAAGTGTATTTTCTGATAGAAATTTAAATTCAAAAGTAGAGACTCAATAATATATTAATTTCGGCATTCGATGTAGTGGCCCCAGTACATAATTATCAAGCAAAGGAAAAAAACTTGTCCGTGGATATCGGAAGAGATTGAAAGTCTCAGAAGGGAAAGAGACAGAAAGTATTCTCAAGCTAGGAGGACTAATGACCAGTCTCGATGGAAGGAATTCCGTGTCCTTAGAAATCTGGTTCAAACTAAAATAAGGGAATCTAAGAATAAATATAACCATAATGCAATTGTTAACAAGAATAGGGATGAAAATATCTGAAAGGTCCTTCGGCGGCTTGAAATTCTTCCCTCTCAGAGTCAAACCTTTGATCAGAACTACACTGTGAATGACTTTATGAAACGCTTCTCGATTGAGCCTTTACCAATTGATACTACTCTCTTATCCAGTGAATTACCTCCCTTTAATGATTCTAACTTTTACTTCTCTTATATTGGGGCAGACTCTCTGCTTCCAGTAATTGCCAAGATAACCTCAGGGGCTATCGGTATTGATTTTTTCTCGATTAAAATGGTTAAACTTTCTCTCCGTGTGATACTTCCTGTTCTACTTCATATCTACAATTTTTCTCTACAGCTTGGGATTTCCCCAATATTTGGAAACAAGCACTGATTCGCCCTATTCCTAAGAGCACTTCTCGTTCAACTCTAACAGATTTTCGTCCTATATCTATCCTCAGTGCATTAGCCAAGCCTCTTGAGAAATTAGTGGATAACCAGCTAACCGAATATTTTGATAAAAATAATCTGCTTGATCCTTTCCAGTCTGGATTCCGGAGCGAGCACAGTACCATCACTGCTTCCCTCAAATGTAGTGCTGATTTAAAAACTGCAATAGATAAAAATGATGTAACGATTGTTGTATTTTTTTATCTTTCCAAAGCCTTTGATTTGGTAAACCATGACCTTTTAATTCAAACATTAAAAAACCTCAATATCTCTAATAGTGCCATTAATTGGTTCAAATCTTACTTAAGTAATCGATTACAATGTGTAGCAAACAGTGATGGTCTTCCCTCTGACTGGAATGAGGTGATGGGTGGGGTTCTCCAGGGTTCAATACTTGGCCCCAAAATGTTGAATGTTTTCACATGCGACTTTTCAGCTGTTTTACGATATTGTAAATATCGTCGAGCGTCTGGACCACCTATGTGATCTGGTCCGCCGAAATCTCGATAGGGTCTATCAAGCTCGTTCAAGATCAAGCGTCGTCTGTCCCCCATCGTATACATATACGCTAGTAAACCTATACAGGAAATTCGTAGGTAAGGAACATGTGCCGCACAGAATGGAGGAGCCTCGACACCGGCTCAAGCACCTGGGGCACCACGGGACAGGCCCACTCCACAAAGACCGGGTGGTGCAGTAGTTCGGGACAATCCCTTCTGCAAGCACCCGAGAAATTTGGTTAGGAGCCTTCTACCTTGTGGACCTCCTCAGTCGGACACCCCTTTAAACTCGACAAGATTCCAGGATCCGGGCGTCGTTGCTCCCTTCCGGCTGGACCAGCAGTATGATGAGAGGGCAGAGTGGCTGTAGTCGGGTGCGCCACATCCAAAGCCTTACAGAGGCCCTATCTCTTGGAAGTGCTGGAAGTGCGAGGAGGTTGGACACAAACAGGGAAAGTGTCCCCGAACCGACTTACACGTCCAGTACTGCAAGCTATGTGACAACCGTGTTCGAATCAGGGAATTGTTCGTACGAGGCCAATAGTGGAGGCCCACTACATCGAGATTCGCTGGGCCCAAATCCGGAATGGACGCGTCACCGGTGAACAAGATCACTCCGACTAATCTTCAGGAAAAGAAATTACCCGATATTATATATGGTTTACAGACAGCATGTTTGTATCTTTAGAAAATTATACTAGTGATACTAGCGGTTTGTTGCTAACTGGCCGAAAATCACATTAGGCAAAGGTATAATTTCCTCGACAGGTTTACTTAAAAAGAAATGTAGCGGACAATGTTAGTGGGAATATAGAACGACTTTTTTATGTTATGGCACTAGACCTACTAGATGATTCAAAAGAAAACCACAAAACTGTAAAATTTCGAACGTGGTCTCCGAGTTCTTGAACTCTCTTTATTTAGTTTTTCGTTATATTTTTAAACAGAGCGACATTCATGAAATTTTCTTTTTTTATAGAACCAATGGTTTCAAAAGTAGGCAGACTTCGGATGTACAAGCTAATTAATGCGTTGTAAATCACGCTACACCATGTGTGTTAAAATGAGAAGATTGGTAAAATTACATTGTCTTTTAGATTCCTCGTTCCAGGCCTTCTGGTTATTAAAGTGCTATTATTTCCGAATCTTTTTGATAAATAAGATAAGCGTTGTATTGGTATAATCATTTTCACGACACTTAATAAAGTCTTACTATTTCTAAATATCGAAATGTGGCCTCAGATTTATTTTTAGTTGGGCGAACCCCTCTCCCCCACCCCGCTTGAGTTAGTCTGTCGAAAAATTGAATGGTATTACAATTTAAATAAAAGTAATTTCGCTTATTTTGGCATGAATGATAATATAGGCGAAAAGATCATTATTTTCGTAAAAAAAGAAATGTTCTTTCTTCATTTAACTTTTAATTTAAGGCGAAATTTTGGTTGCGCAAAGAGAATGCTTCTTCTAGCAAATGAACATTTTTCTCTGGAAACAAAACTGCTCTAAGAGAGATCTGTTATTTTAAATTCAAAAATTGTGAAATCACGTTAGGATGATAGCAGATATGGATGGAACGACCCACAAAACGTAAGTATGCGAATTTAAAAAAAAGTTGTCAACAGTTTGACGATTTGTTGTCTGCCTTATTAGATGCGTCATTTCGAATTTGGAAATGAGGATATTAGATTTGGATTCAGTGAGCTTGTAAACTCAAATGCTATTTTCAATTTTGAAATCCGGTAAAATCAGACCAAGTTTCTTTAAGGATTATCCAATTTAGTCAATACTTTCGAGCGATAATATGTTTTGGAACAAAATTTACAAGAGCGCGAGCGGTACTGAAAATCAGTGATGAATTACAAATATGGTACCTGGCTGGAAAAATAGCGCTAGACATTTTTTGTCGTCTTTTAGAAAGCTTATGAAATTGCACGTTGAATTACCTCTAGTAGAGATATTTATGACTTTCTGATGAAAATTTATCCTGTGAAAAGTTGAAAAAAATCAAGATTTTATCGAATTTTGTGCTTCAATTTTAAGGAATTTAGTAATTAAATTTTTTTCTGGAAACTTGACTAATGAAATGTAAATATCTCAGAAGAACAAATAGGACGCTTAAAATATTTAAGATAATGAAGATAACATATATATAATCTAGAATAAAGAAGCAGAATAATAATTACACTGTTAACCAAATTCTTCGTTCCTTATTCTTCAATTTTTCAAACACTAATCAGTACTGCTTGGAAAAATGAGGGTTGTTTATTTGCCAGTTTTCACTTTGGCCATCATTCTTAATTCTATTGGTGAATATAATAATATAATAATAATCTATTCAAAGATTTTAAACTATTTTTAAGCTTTCCGCGAACAGCAATTTGCCCAAAGTAATAAATTCACTTGAGAAATTAAAAAGGCTTGGCTTCATAAATTGTTACACAATTTGAAAATTCTGTTGAAACAAATATAGCGGGTAGTCTTCTGTAAAAAAGTATTTAGATATATTTGCATTTCTCTTCGTATTTGTATCTCCTCACCTTCAGAAGTTTCTTTCTTAAACTCTTTCTTCTTATTTGATGAAATAGGCAACTATTGCGGGATATTTCTGAAATCCTAATCTACTTCTTTGTATTCACGCTGGAAACTGATTCACAGATTTTGTGAAAACCGATTCTAGAGACATAGGATCCTCAAAGACACTGGTTTATTAACATCATAATATCTTCCAACAGGATATTTCAGATTTAGCTTATTTGTGGAAAAGAACGAGTTTTCCTGGAACATAATAGGAACTTCATGTTTTTCGCTCCCTCAGTGTTTTTTCAGGAAAAGGAGAAAATATTAATATAGCGAAACTGCTTCACCTCTGTAGTTTCTTTTAGGCTTCGAGAAAACTCGTGTCTTCGCCTTCTCTTCCGCAAATAAATTTAATCTGAAATCAGAAGGATTCACGCGTCAAAATAAGGTGCCTTCACAAGTCCTATGCATTTATCGTGCATCGTTTCACCGCTCTTCATATGGCTGGCCAAGCATCGAAGAAGTTTCCCAGGGCAAACTTCCCTCATGTGCTCCATCTTTCCACACAATACTTACATATGGGGTTCACAAAATTCCAACTTAAAAAAAAATAATCCCCTCTTTCTTGTTGCAGAGTTAAGTTTAGAGTTCGAGTGCTTACCTAATGGCGAGCCTATTCCTGGGGTTCCTTATGGCAGATCTTCTAATTCTTCTAACACAAATAATTCACCTATAAAGTCCACTCCTCCTGCCGAGCCTTCTCTTCAAAACAGGCCAAGGTCTCCTACTGGAAGGCATTGTTCTACTCCCAGATTTAGGGCTAGTCATATAAAGCTTCCTATGGGTTTTGGACTGCAACGACTTAGATTTATTCGACTTATTTCTGTGAAAAATCCGCACCGGATATTCGAACTTCGGAAATACACTTTTCCTGCCGATAAACCAATTAAATTACTCGTGGAATTTAATAAATATAAGCCTATACCAACACAAGAACAAATTGTGTTATCAACATCCGATGGTGATGTCTTTGCAATATTGGAGACTCAACAATTTCTTGCTGGAATATATCATAATACCACTAGAAAGCGGTCGAAAATCAATATGGAAAGCGGAACGGTTACCCCATTGACCCGAGAAGAAATCACGGAAGTTCCAGTAAGCTCCTCCCGCCCAATCGCATTGAATTTTAGAGTAGAGCGGGTAAACCAAGCATCAATTTTAGAGTAAAGTGGATCATAGCAATCTTCGCGGTTCCGCACCTCCCAAATTCTATCACTTTCTTGTATCACATAACTTCTTTGAGTGAAATGCAACGTGTATTTATGTGGAACTTCTAATTTTGAATAAACCGAAAAAATAGTAACCAAAAACTCAAATTGTTTCCTTCTGTTAAAACCAATCCTCTTAGGATATTTAATTTAAAGTTTTCTTGAATCGAACTTTTTCTCGCGATCTTCTCTATAGGATCCGAGAACAGATTCAATTCGTTTAAGCAAAAACACCACTCGAGATTCTCCCCGCAGGATCCGAGATTAATTATAATTTTTTTCAAACAAATCCTACTGACAATCCTCTCTGAAAAATCGGAGATAATTTAGAACTCCTTTAAATTAAACCTTTTCTCACAATCCTTTCCATAGGATCAGAGTAAGGTCTAAATTCTTTAAAGCAAACTATTCTCACAATTTTCTCCGTAGGATCAGAAAATATTTAACCACAGTTTAAATAATAGACCATTCTCATGATCCTCTCTGTAGGATTGGTCCACGCATCCAATCCTTCCCCATGAAATTAATTAATTTGTATTGGTTTTGGTTGCCAATTTTTCAATCATTTAAATTTTTTTAATTGTTCTTCTACAAATTCCCATGGAGAAATATTTTTTCCTGTAAAGAAATATTTTTCAAAATTAAATAAATTATAAGTCAAAGCATAAAAGATCAGACAATCCATTTTTAAATCATTCTTGGCGTGATTATTAAAAAAAAAAAAGAACGTTTTTTCAATAGCAAAAGGCAGAAAGAGTTTTCAAGATTAAACAAATTAGAAGTGAAAATTTAAAAGATAGGCCATCCATTTTTTTGTGACGTAAAAAGCCTGTCGCGATTATTTGTAACTGAAATGAATATTTTGTTGAATTGGAATAGGCTTGCTTAATTTTCCTCTACAGTTTCGAAATGTGGATTAGCAATAAAAACGCCTTTATCGCAAATTCGTAACCTTATCTTATGCTTTATTTTTAGATCTAAATATTTTTATCTTATCAGACATTATTTTAAGCAATTTGAAGCTAGAAACATTGAAAATTTAACGACTCTTTTATTTAACTGAACAGTTCTTAAATTAAAATTTAAATTATTTTTATTTTCAATTGTCCAAAAATCCTTAAAAACTTCCAAATTTTGTTTCGAAATCTAGAAAAATCTAAATCTTGTGTTAAAGTTTTTGAAATTAAAATTTGTTTCAAACATTTTTTTAGAACTTCTAAATATCTTTTAAAGTCACAAAAATCCTGTCGAATAAAAGAAAATCATTAAAATCTTCCAGACAGCTGTAACGTGCAAAGTTTGAAAGCTCTTTCAAATTGTAACGATTCAAGGCTTTCCATTTCAAACAATTCAGCTTCGAATGGTGGATTTTGAATATTTGGTTTGAAATCACTCGTATCAATCAACATTTAAATATTACTAAATATTAAATAATTAGTTTTTCTTAATTACAAAATTTCAAATTGAATGGGTTAACAATGGAATACTTCAGCTCTTCGGGAATTTCTGTGACATTCACCTACAACAAGCAGTATGTCAATAATTTTGTTAGCAGTATAGTCCTCCATTTTCTGGAAATGATAACTCCGTAAAATTAAATATTATCTGAACATCATCATAAGTCCGCACTCGATCTCGTCAACCAAGCATCATTAATAAAGCTATTCTTTTCCGCTCAGAAAGATGAACGTACGACATGATTTTTATCAGAAAATGTTTTAAAAAATATTCGGGGGTTTTTTAGATTCAATTATTAAGAATTTGTGGTGAGAGTTTATACAAAGTGCCACTCATGGAGTAGAGCTGTGGCAGTTGTTCGTCGCGTATGTACGAAAACAGAAAACGATCGCAGCAATCGTCCTTTGTTTCTCATGTACGCACGAAAACAGAAAACGATCGCAGCAATCGTCATTTGTTTGTCGTGTATGCACCAGAACAGAAAACGATCGCAGCAATCCCATTTGGTTTTTAATTTAGTTTTTCCAATCGTATGTTTCGTTGAAAATCTGGAATTAACTTTAAAAGTAATCATTTCACTTCCTCGATTTATTGCTGTACTAGCCATGGTTAATTCAGATCCCCACATAAATTTACGCGAAATTGAAAGAAATTTAGGATTTCCTAGAGCTACTGCAAGTAGATGTTTACGGTCTGCAAGGTTTCATCCGTATCACATAACTCTAAACCAATCTTTAGTTGAAGATCATCTTCGCAAGATGAGATTTTGTGAGTGGGCTGTGCAACAAATGAACAATGAGAATAATTGTTTCAATTATGTGCTCTTCAGTCTCCGGTAAATCCTCATTGGATGCAAGAGACTGACCATCAACATCGCTGGAGTGTAACTGTTTGCTGCGTGGCCCCACATTACGCTATTATCGTTAGAGATTATCTGAATTAAATTTTTCAAAGTCAGTGGATAGGTAGAGGATTATTAAACACCGTGTAAGACATTTCCATCGACGAATCGAACTTTGCCAACAAGTAAATGGTGCAACTTTTGAACATCTCATGAATTAAGTAAGTTTGCAAGAAACCAGCCAAGCAACCTCGTGGTGAGTATCGGGTAATGATCTTAAGTTCAAGCTCGTTCTCACATTTTAATGTTAAATTATTTTTTTTTTTTTAATGTGGTGTCCAAATTAAAGTTTCCCATTCAAAAATCATTATCACCTTTAAAAGACCTTAAAAAATTACCTGCAGGTCAGCATTGTTAAGGTCGTGAGTCGTGAGGTCGTGAGTTACCTTCACAACGTTCATTCCGCCAGAAATTTAGATAAACAGCTACCAGGGAGTTTTTTAGCATTTTACCTTGGATTGGCCTTATCAGGGTCACGAAAACAAACTTGAAGTTCCATTTCAGACGCAAAATTTCCCGCTCTTTCCGAATCGGGTGTAAAAAATAGGGATTCCCATTTCAATAAAATAGAGTTGACCTTGGAAAACCCTTTAAGGTATAATACCTACATAAGCACCACAGTTAACCATTCTGGATGTTTGTCTAAAAAGAATTATATTAACTTTCATGAGTAAACATTATGTAGCGCGCCGATATTTTTTATTCTCATAATTAATATAATAAAATAGACAATTTAGTATTTGCGTACCTTAAATTCTTCTGTTAAATTATTCACAATCATGGTGCAAGTTGAGACGGTTTTCAGTTTCTCATCAATTTCCTCCGTTAAATGATCAGTTATGTCGCGCAATTTCTAATCAGAAACAGGATATTCTGTTGAATGCTCTATGACCTAGTGCAAATTAATTAAAGACACAATCAATAAAATTCTCTGATGGTACCGTAAAAGTCTTACTAATTTACCTCATCTGTAATAAAACAGATTTTTTCTATCATGGTTATAAATCGTTTTGACATATTTTCGGTCTGCGGTTATCCGCGATTATTATCTGCAAATGCGACATTATTTCTGAACTGCCCCTAGTTTAAAAGTCATGTCTTCCGATTGCCTTCAAATTTTCCGAGTTTGTTTACCTATATGATAGTAGTTTACCCATCAATTTATAGACATTTACTGCCATCCCTTTTCCAAACTACCTTTCTACAAATGCGAATTGACTTTTCTGTAAGTGATTTCCGAAAGGTTTCTAATTTTTTGAAATAAGTATCTCTTCAGCAATCTTTTAAATCATAAAAAAAATTTGGAATTTCTGCAGGAACACATTTCCAGGCAACTGCACGTGGAGAAGATCCAGGTGACGGGATTGGTGGAAATTTAAAAAGATTTGCGGCAAAAGCTAGCTTGCAGCGCTTAGCACATAATCCAATCCTAACTGCGATAGTTTTATTCGAATGTGCTAAGAAAAATTTAAAGGAAATAGTAAGTCTTTTCAGTCCGAAAGAAGATCACACTGGGATGTCCAAAAAATTGGAAACTAGATTCAGTAAAGGAATTACAATTTCTGGCACCCTACGATACCACGCATTCATCCTAAAAGTAAACGGACAACCGCAACTAAAAACAAGAACTTAATTCGCAAGAGAACATGATCTGTTTTCAAAGACAGTCAAAAACCCTCCGGTTCAGAAAAGCATAACTGCATAACTATTGTCAGTGCCACAATGTCGACCAACATTGTTATTGGAAAAAAGTCAACCATATGTTTAAGAATACTTTTAAATACTCTTCCTGAAGTTCAGAGTAACAGCCTATAAATTTGTGGGTGAACTATTATCGTATAGGTAAAACAAACTCTGAAAATTAGAAGGCAATCGAAAGACATGACTTTTAAACGTAGGATAGTTCAGAAATAATAACCCAAATATCATAATATCATAATTTGATATCAAGTCTAAACCATCTTCATCTAAAGATTCTACTGTCCGATGTTTTGCACCAAAATGTCTAACTCCATCCAGATTCGATTCAGATAATTCTCTTCTCACTCATCAAAATAATTTGACCACAGCACAACTAAATCCTGTGACAACCAGCGCGACAGCATACTTCGTCAGAAATTGCGCATAATCGCCACTTTTACCACCACTTTTTTTAGAGTGCATAGATTATATTGTAACGTAATTTGGTAAATATTTGTCCAAAGGTTAAGCTTGGGAAAAAAATTTTCGTTCACTTTCACGTGTGGGAATCATTTAAACGAAAGAACGATTCCAAATTCGTAAAAGAGTTGACTGAAATCATTTGGGGTAGAGCTACACTCTAAAAATTGTATTTGCAAAAACTGAGATGTAGGAGCACGCATAAAGAAGATGCTAAAGAAAAAAAGCGGCAAATATTAGTTTCTTCAGATAAATAGGAATTGTATAGTTCCTTTACAATTCCATTTTCTATGTCATGATATTATGTCTGGAATGAATAAATCTACTAATCTCGAAACAAAACGGGCGAAAATAAAACGGAAAGCAGCACGGTTACGCCATGGACCCTAAAAGAAATAGATGAAATTCCTATAGGTTCTGGTCGTAGGACCGGATTCCCACCTTACCGGCACTTTTTTTTATTTGTAAACTTATTTTCACACGAATAGCCACATCGAGTTGAAAATTTGGGATAATAAATAAGAAGCACTAAGAAACGCTGCTCTGGTCCTAAATTT
>CAKNWW010347371.1:0-18037 GCA_932074435.1 Andricus kollari | reverse complement strand
TTACTAAGCATTCGTTCTCGGACGTTGAAGAACTATTCCCTACTAAAAAAAAGTCAGGAATCATCAGAATAAAAGTCAGAACTTCTGACCATTTCTGACCAATTTTGTTACGTTTCCCGACAGTAATCATCAGAAAAGTCAGAATTCATGAGAAAATGTTCAG
This sequence comes from Andricus kollari, assembly GCA_932074435.1. Classification (NCBI taxonomy): domain Eukaryota; kingdom Metazoa; phylum Arthropoda; class Insecta; order Hymenoptera; family Cynipidae; genus Andricus; species Andricus kollari. The sequence continues at coordinate 17,874 of CAKNWW010347371.1, read as the reverse complement.
AAATCGTCAGAGCTTGGGTTCGAAGGATAATCCTTTTATTAGGGGTCCGAGAATAGAATGCCATAAAACCTAATCCCTTTTATATTTCCCAGGTTATTTATATTATTTACTTATATTTACGCATATTCTCTTTTTACTTATATTTAATTATTAATATTTATATATTCAATGACTCTGAACGTGAATATGAAAATTTTGTCCGTTTTGACGTATCTCTTTCTCTTTACAAGGTTAATTATATTGATCCTAATTTTAAATATTTCAGGAAAAAGGTTTAGGTATCTGAAATCTTCGAAACCCGTATATTCTAAATTTCTAACTTTTGAATCTGTATATGCAACATTGAACAAAAATTTATTTTTAATTTTTGAATCCTTTTGGGTTGGCCTACGTGGGGCCGTAGCCGATGAACTATCTGATAGCATGTGAATTAGCATATTTTCAGAAATAATCAGACTCATCAGGAATCGTGAGAACTTCTGACCATTTGTGACGATTCCTGACTTCCTTTTTAGTAGGGTTATATTATCTTCTTGAACTTATTACGTCATACTTATTGACATTACGCAACTCACCAATCTTATCAAATACTTATTTACTACAGTTAATAACAATTAATCTATTTCGGTCAACGAATATTTCACAGTGCCAAATAAATATTTCTTTGTCTTTAAGGCGTTGGAACGGTGTACAAAAAATGCACCAAATTTGTAGAAGTACCCTAAGACGCGATATCCACATGAGTGAATCCACATAATTTAAACAAAACAATGATTGGATGAAATAAGACAAAGATATCAATATAAAGATAAAAGGGAAAAACGAGGGGTCAACCACTCTGATTTTTCGTGTACGGGGAATATATTCCCTAAAGAATATCCGGCAATATAGAGAATATATCGGAATATTTGGGAATACAAAGAATATGAAGAACATGGGAATATGTAGGAATATGAGAGAATATGTATGAATATGAGGGAATATGAAGGCATATGTAGGCATATGAGGGAATATGAGGGAATATGAAGGCATATGTAGGCATATATTTAAATTATGTATATTAAATTACATATTATATATACTAAACTTAGAGATTAATATCACATGACATTTAAAGTGTTAATTTTGTTCAAAAGTCACAATTCTTGGTTGAAAATTCAACTGTTTTGGTGAAAATTCGTATGTTCGGCTAGAAACTTCAACAATTCGATTGCAATTTTTTTTCTTCCTTGACTTACAAATTTGTTTTGGTCGAAAATTCAACTATTTGTTTAAAAACTTATGTATTTTGTTAAGAATTCATCTGTTTAAAATCAACTATGATTTAATAAATATACATTTGACTATTCTATTTCTCACCGATAATCGCAAATTGCGTAATTACTGATATGGATGTGCAATTAATAATAATTATTAAGGATATTTAGAGGTGGCACAAGCCCCGTGAAGTTTAACACGTATTTCCCATAAGAAAAAAATATGTTTTTATAAATTTTATTCAGAAACGTTAATATAAGCGAAATCGAGTGGAAACTCAACATTTCTCTTCACAATTAGCCATAGAATACAAATAAAATATTACTTTTTATATTTCACCCTCATCAGTCTGTTTTTTAGGGTCCCAAAAAAAAACCATAAGTAAAAAAATGGTTTTTGTGAGTTTTATACGCTAATTGTTTTTCTTTTGCGCTTTTTAATAAGCTTCTTGTTGTAATTTAAAACAAATCCTTTACAAGCCATTTACAGACCTAGTCCACCACCTACTCCTAATTATTCCATTCTTTATTTTTCTCTCTTGTGTAAGATAGCTTGTTTGCTTAAATTAATTTTTTTTTAACGTTTGGACAAGAGCAAAAATAATTCACTGAAAAAAATACAATACTACTAAAACAATTATTCTTGTTGATGTTCACTTATTATTTGTTCGTAATTAAAAAATCAAAGCAAAATTAAAAATTTGAAAAAAGAACTTTTTAGTGTTACTTTAAGAGAGGATGGTTATAAACTATGGTCAGTTGTTTAAATAAGCATGTTTGTTCACTTGCATTAATTATAACCTTATTGAGTGAAAAGTGGACAAAATGTTTGAGATTTCAGAAAAACCGCAACTTTTTAGCACTTATCTAAGATAAGATAATTATAAATAATAATAAATTGTTTGAACAACTATTATTGTTAACTTGTAATATTTATTACTTTACTGCGTAAAAAGTGGTAAAAAGTTAAAAATTGAAAAAACACAACTTTCTAGCATTATTCCAATTGAATATTATTAAAAATGATAATAGATTGTTTAAACTATTAATGTTTTTGACTCAATCAATTATTTACATCACTCTAATTGAAAATTGGTCAAAAAGTGCAAAATTAAAAAAAAACTGCAATTTTATATCATTATTCTAAGAGAATTTTATAAACAATTACAATCAATTCTTTAAAAATAATTTTTGTTGACATTAATTATTACCTCAATCTAATTGAATATTAGGCAAAAAGTGGAAATTTTTTTTAAAAACCGCGACTTTCTAACTCTATTCTAAGTGAAAATTGTTAAAAACAATAATAATTTATTTGTAAAATTTGTTTAAATATCTAATTATCAGTATAAAGTGGTATTTTATGTATCAGAAAAAATTTGCAATAAAAAACAGCAAAAAAACTCATAATTAGCGCCAAAAACTCGCAAAACCCATTTTTTCACTTATAGGGTTTTTGTGGTATCGTATAAAACATACTTATGGGGACGATATTTAAAAAGTAATATTTATGCATATTCTATGGCTGAGTATGGCGAGAAATGTTAAATTTCAACTCGACTCAACTAATATTGACGATTCTGAATAAAATTTACAAAAACGTATTTTCGTCTTATGGGAAACACGTGTTAAAATTGATGGGGCTTGCGCCACCTCTAAATATTATTTTTATTTTTTCAAAACAAAAAAATGCATTTATTTGTGTGTGGATCGAAACAAATTTTTCGTGAAGATATGCCTAAAAATTCGAGAAAAAATTTTTTGGACCACACTACTCTACATGCCAAAGTTGGGATCACTGGACAAACAACAGATAAAAAGCTATACGAGTACAATCGTTAAACGGATGGGAAGGAATTGTGAAATATTATATTTCAGAATATTTGTAAATATTCAGGAATATGAGAGAATATGTGGGAATATGAGAGAATATTTAAGAATATAAGGAATATCAAGAACATTTGGGAATATAAAGAATATCAAGAATATCTGGGAATATAAAGAATATCAAGAATATCTGGGAATATTGAAAGAATATACGGGAATATTTCGTGAGTGTACGAGGAATATCGGAGTGGTCGACCCCTCGGGGAAAAATATTTCTTATAAAAATTCATTAAATCAACAACTGACATGAGAAGGACAGTAAATAAAGATAGGCGGGTGTAAGAGAGAAGCAAGGCTTACTGATGAATGGAGAAAATGACTGATTACTCCAGAGCACGACACACAATTTACGCGTCTTCAGATCGCTCTCGGGGAACAGAGTATAGTTTTAGTAGGGTACTATATTAGACAGGAATATGCAACCGCCATATTGGTTCCTGGACAGTTTGCAGGAAACGATGCGATAAGAATGTCCTGCATTTTAGTTAAAATTAGGCTTAGAATATAATAAAAATGGTCTGCTGTAGTGCTCCGTCTTGTGAAAACAGAAGCGAAGATGGATTTGAACTTTATCGAGGGGCCATTCACTCTGAAATCGGACGAATCTTTGCCAACTATTGCATTTGATTTCATATGATTTAGATTCGGATTTCATGAGATTTCATACGATTTCATACGATTGCTTATTTCTTGTAAGCTGACTATGATTTCAATAGTGACATGACACTAATTTCAATGAATGCGTTCTGACTGCTCTCGACTCCCATACTCGCACTGAATGCTCTCTACACAGTCTGACTCCATCTGATTTCACGTTGACTGCTCGATGATTGCTCGCACGGGTCGCACTCGCACTAGCACATATATTAACTTCTTATTAAGTTTATACGTTATAATTCATTCAAAATCATTCTTTTTGAATAAATGAAAATTGTATATGAATTCTAAGTAAAAGAAATGATAAATTAACTTAAATTTCATTTTATTTCAATTTTGTACCGCTTTTGTTTTAAAATTGAATAATTTCGATTTGAATCGTTCAATAGTTCACAATGTTCTTGCATAGTGGAAACTTTAAAAGTTGATTAACTTAACTTCAATAACTTAATAACTTACATCAATTTCAAGTTAAACGTTTAAAATTACAGCATATAATCATAATGAGAATTGGAAACGTTAGAAATCGATAAGCAAAATCTAATCAGAAAAGTTGAAGCTTGCATGGATTCGAAATTGAATTTGTTGTCAAAATTGTAATGCCCAAAAGTTTATTATTTTTATCTCAAATTTCATACATATATATTTTCAAAACCTAAACGAAATTGAGAACAGGGATGGTTATAAAGTTTTTATTTTAAAAGAAGTTCATGATAAAGTACTAATATGGAAAAACTTTGCGAAAAATTTTGTAAACCTTATTTATTTATGGTAAGAATATTTTTATTTTCTTTTACAAAGATGTTGTTTATATCACAAAATTCATTGAAAAATAATGCCATATATATTTTACAGCCTTTTCTGCTTCTTTAACGTTGTTTACAGCCATTTTAAATAATGTTAATATTTTGTTTTGTTATGAAAACTAAATTAGAATATGCGGTAAAATTAATATTTCAAAATTTTATGGTTAGATCAAGAGCCATAAGATTATAATAAATAGCATAAGTATTCATAACAAATATAAATAAGTAGTACGATAAACTCACTTTCAGCTTATAAACTTTTGCGTTGTGATGTTAAAAATTCGTCGAATGTTCGAGCTGAGGGGACAAAATTTGTGAGTTGGCATTCGAACTCGCATCTGAATAGATAGAAAAAATTGTTTTGAAATCGTTTAATATTTTCCATTTTCTTTTTTCATTTAAACATTTTAAAAATTCCTATTCAGGATGGCCGTTGGACAGGGAAACCGAGAAAATGACAGTGACAGTTTAAAACCAATTCAATTTAGACTCAATTTTAGAAAATTTTCATTAAGATAAAGATCCATTTTTAATACATAGAAATATTTCACTGTTTATATTAAAAACTAAATAATTTGAAACTGAATTGTTTGAAATAGAGAGCCTTGAATCGTTAAAATTTCAGACAACTAATTTTAAACTATTGTTCTATTGATAAGTTTTTTAATTTATAAGTAAAATTCTTGAATTTCAATGTATAAATAACAATGAAATAATTATTACTTTTTTTAAATTAGAGTGAGTTTGAGAGATATTTGGGAGTTTTTAAAATATTCCAACTTGATTTAAGATAATAAAAACAATTACTTGAAATTCCTGGACAAATTTCAAATGATGTTTTATTTTGAAAAAAATAATTTGAAGATAATATTTAAAATGATGAGAAAAAAGAAAAAAATTTGATGAATAAATAAAAATGAAACAATTATTAATTTAGAAAAATTCGAGGAAGTTTAAGAGATATTTAAGTTTTGAGATGATTGAAACAAATTTTTAAACTTGAAAGGATTTTTTTTAAATGTAGATTTTTAAATATTTCAAACCAAAAATGTAGAAGGTTATTGAGCGTTTTAAAAGGCATCTGTTAATCATTTATTTCATGTTATTGTTTCCCTTTGATTGACCTTCGGGCTTCATTGATCATCGCATGGAATCCTCCCAATGCTTCTTCTCGTTCAAGGTTCCTTTTCTGTTTATGAGTTTTGGGGACTACCTTTTGGCTTGTGTGGTGACTCATGTTGTCGCTTGATCGTGCCTTGGTGGGGGGGCTGCCGGGCTCCCTTCTCTGAGAGAGCTCAGTTACTATCCAGGTGTAGGCTGGATGGCTGGTTTTCGGGGTTGCAACGACGGTAATCAATTGCGCGTCTTTGAGAGAGCTCAGGTGTTCGGGTCCGTGAGTTAAGGTGGGTGACTCTTCAAGTCCTAATTCACTGTTCAGTGATTTCCCGACTCGATCGTCTTCTAGTGTTGCAGGAAGTGACGAGTCGGATGACGTATCACCTCCGGTCGCGTCGGGATCGATCGTTCGGTGAACGATCGTGGTCGTAGCTTCCGGAGGCTACATCTGTGCTATTTTTCACCAACAACCAAAACCTTTTTTTGGACATCAAGGAAGTGCCTCATTGGATAGGATCGAGGACTCATATCCTGAACTAGATCGAGGCAAGGTATTGAGAAGTGCGGGATCCCGGTGAGAAATTGTCTGGTTCATTTTCGTTGAGTATAACTTGACTGAACATGACTCCTTCGCTAGCCCACGACAGTCCGTCATTAATTCAAAACAGCATAAAAAAAATAAAAAAAATTATTAAGATTTAAAAGAAAATTCAAAATGATTTTTCATTCTGAATAATTAATTTCAAGCTAATATTTTAAAAGATTTCCAAAGTTGTCAAAAATGAATCTGCAAGATTTCAAGTCAATTTTTTTAACTTTGAAGGATGTTTAGATAATTTTTTGAAATTTTTGAATAATTTTCATAAAAGATCAGAAGTTTTCTAAAAATTTTAAAAATAATTTGAAATTCCTAATAATGAAGGAAGAGAGACTGGTGTTCAGTATATCTTGGATACATTGAATATTGATAGACAAAAAGTAAAAACTGAAGACTTGAAACGTTTGAGAGTTTCTATTTCAACTCTCGTTACAAAGACAAAAAATAAATACAAAGCCTCCCGTAGGATTAAAGAAAGATTTGAAGCATATAATGCTGATTGGCCGAATTCGAATTTTCTCGTTCCTGAATTGAAATTGGAAACTTTTGACCCTAAGCCTCTAAAACGTGGTCGCCCAAGTGCTGAATTTACTGATATTTCGCATAGATCAAAACTATGAGAGATAGCACAAATTAGTGAAAAATTTAAGAATGACATCTATGTATGGTTTCTGAGGGTGCTGATTTCGATTTTGACGTCAGAAATACACAAAACAAAATGGCCAGATTCGGAATTAGCGCCCTTGAAAACCCCTAGATACCGCGTTTCAAGCAGATTCAATAATATTTTGAAATATTTGTCCGCCATATTGGATCAGTCATTTTGTTTTTTGGAATTGTGTTTTTAGATTCGGAATCAGCGCCCTCGAAAACCCCAAGATACCGCGTTTAAAGAAGGTTCAATAATTTTTTGAAATACTCGTCCGCCATATTGGATCCGCCATTTGGATTTGTATTTTTTGACATCGAATTTGAAATTAGCGTCCTCGAAAACCGTTATATACCAAGTTTTAGACGAATTGGACGTAAAATCGAATTTTAGCCACTTTTTATGGTTCCTGGCCCACTGTGGACCGTCAAAAATTGTGGTCATCGGGGAAAACAGCGGGAAATGATCGTTGCAACGCGCACACTCGTTGCGCACATAAACTGTAGAGGGCCGTGCTATCGTGTGCTCACCGCTATCCCATAGCGACGAAGCAACGAAGAGTCGCACGCTGAATGCGCTGATTACACTGACTGCTCTCTTGATTGCTCACCTGACTGCTCGTGATTACTCACAATCTCTCGTTCACTCCTACTGACTCGCTCATGATTTCGGATTAGTTTAAGAGATTTCTACTTATTTCACTCGATTTTCACTAATTTTAAAAATATCGGATCTTTTTCAAAAGATCCACTCAGATTCCGCTGATTTCAGATGATTTCACAAAGTGTTATGCTTGTTGCATTTGATTTCATACTCATACTAAACGCTAAAACCCCTTGATTCGAGAGTGAATGGCCCCTCGAACTTTATCGTTTTCCACTAGGACAAAGAGAAAGAACGAATTGTAATTAAAAATTATGCGAAATAAGTATTTATATTTATGACTGAAACAATATAATTTAAATATCTGGGGTCTGAAGGTTATGGTTATATGTAAGGTTCGGAACCCGTATTTGTTTTTTTTTAATTTAATAAAAACATATATTTTTTACTATATGTAAGCATTTTTATATTCATTTCGAATTACATAAAATTACTAATCAATAGTTGAAACCTACGTGTTATCGGTAAGTAGAATAATTTGCCGTTTTTTCTTTTCAATTGATCATTATAGTATAAAGTTTAAAAACATGATCTTTAAAAACGTTAACTTTATTTAAGGAGGGAATTGCTTCGATTCCGAAACGTTATTATACAATAGCTATCTGTGATACAAGTGCGCAAAGTAGGTGGTTGCCAACGCGTGTAAAAATTGCGTGCGAAAACGTAGACGAGTGCGAAGAGCTGAAAGCAAAAGCTACAATTACACGAGTGATTGCGAGCGAATTTAATTTACCCTTTATAGAATTCCAAACACCCAGTCACCATTCAGCGCATGAAACTTTACCTTTACCGAGTGCATGCCTGTCGTCAATCAAAGTTTCAGTCTATTCCGAGGCTATTGTATTGTTTTTATTTTTCATTGTGTATAGAGTACGCCCAACTATCAACTTTATACGAGAAGTGTATTTTGGGAGTCGAAATCATGTCCAAATTAAGTAGCTATTAGTCGTAGGGTGGAAAGTCTAGTTATAACGTCAGTCCCACCAAACTTCTGTTCATTGACGGGGAGTGTGGGGCAGAACTGGAACCAAAACAGTCTAGTTGGTTGGTGTTGTATACTGAGAAGGGCACCAGCATTCAGCAGCTTGGAAATATATGAGAGAATGTGTATATCTTTCAAAAGTTTTAAAAATTGTCCCCAAAATTGATATGTTTCAATACATTTACTAGGTTTTCAACTTTTTTCCAATTGCACAAATTGTACATTTTCGTCTGCGAGTCGACCGTTAAAAATATTGAAATTTTTCATTTTTAATCTCAAAATCCAAAAATACATGTTGTACAAGACGTAAGAAATAACAGAGCGTTTTGTACAATTTTCCATGATACCAATACAATTTTAACATCATTTGAAGTTCTAAATTTAAAATATCGTTTCTCCTCAAAATTTAATGGTAACTGATACAACTTACTTATATCTGGAAAAGCTGTCCCAATTAATTTCACTTCGTTTCCGGTCTTGAATTTCCTTCGTATATAAATGGCATTTTTATTTCTGCGGCTAATTCTTCTGTTTATGAAAAATAATTAAATTGTATGTGTACGGAGACATAATTTAAACGTGATCGCACCACAAAATTTATATTTTATTTCTTGACAGTGAAAAACTCAATCGCGTTCTTATTTTTGGGTATTATGGAAAGGGTTTTCGAAACCATTCCACCTTTGAAAATTGGACATCATAGTTTTTATTTTGATGAAACCGGTAACACCACTGTTCAGTGTCCAAGAAATATGATTGCATCCAAAGTCTGTAAGTAGATGAATAAATGTACAAATGGAGGAACTGGAGAACTTATAACATGTTCCCGTGTGGAAAAATGTTCTGGCGCTGGCCTGGCCAGCCCCAGACCAGACCGCCTGATCAGCCGCTAGTTATGGGCTGGTCAGCCGTGAGTTATTGGCTGACAAGCCGCTAGTTATTGGCTGGTCAGCCACTAGTTAATGGTTTGTCAAGACTGTCAAGGTGATAAGAAAAAAAGTCTTGTTTAGATAGTGTGAATTTCTTATTTTCTATCATTTTAAACGCCCTGTAACTTTTTTGAAATATGTCAAAAAAATTGCTGATCGATCTTAAGATGATTTTGTTCTTGGCTCGCTGATCAGCGCCAGGTCCGGGCCAGGCAGGACCTACGAGACCGAAATTACAATTTTTTATATTGGCTAGCTGATCAGCGCCAAACCTGGATCAAACCAGGCTGTGAAGGTGATAAGAAAAAAAAGGAATTGTTTCGATATTGTGAATTTCTTATTTTCTATCATTTTAAACACCCTATAACTTTTTTAAATATGTCAAAAAAATTGGCTGATCGAACTTAAAACTTTTTTTGTTCTTGGGTCGCTGATCAGCGCCAGTCCTGGGACAGAACAGACCTTCCATACTAGACGGTCTAGACTAGGTCAGACCTAGGCCAGACTATCGTCAGATCCGGGCCAGATCAGATCTTCCAGACTAGACAGTCTAGATAAATCCAGACTTGGGCCAGACCTGTAACCAGACTGCCAGGACATTTTTCCACACGGGTTGCGTTATTATTTCAGCCACAGGGCAAGCTTTACCTCCTGAATTGTTATTTCCACGGAAAAACTTTAGAAAATCATTGTTGGGCTTATCTTCAAACGAAATACTTGGCTTAACCAATTTCAGGTTGGATAAATTCACAAAACATTTTGGAAGTGTTGGATCACTTTATCGAGCACAAAAAGAGATCTGAAGAGACCCCACCACTAATTATATTTATGTCAACAATGAATCATACATCTCTGTAGAAATTATAGATAAAGTAACAGATAATCGCGTTTTAATTCTGATTTCCATCTCCACATTGCAGTAACAATATACAGAATTTGCTCCATTTTATCCATCCATTATCATTAGGGTCAGGCTGCAAAGTAGCTCTAAGCAGTACCTCGTCCTTTTAAGGTCCCCTTCTATTAATATCTTCTTTATAAATTGACTACTAGAGTGGACCGAAAAATAAATTTTTTTATTTTCTCGATCACGATGGGAAAAATCTTATTCTATATATAGAAATAGATTTTTGTGATTTTTTATAGATTGTTGAAATAATATCTTCCATTAGCAAAAATGATTTGAAGTTTGATAGTTCCAAAAAGTGATTTTTTCAACATATTTCAATGCTGCTTTCAGAATTATGTTCAGAATCATTTGGCCCCGTACAAATTCGTTCATCGCAATATGGCTTAAAAGACGCGGGAATTCCTTTTCCGTCTATCCTTTTTACCCATCTTTAATAACATTATTGTGTTGTTAGTGACTTCTTCATACCCTGTAAAAAATTTCGACAATTTTTCCCACTTTTTAGTGGGGAAAAATCCACATTTTCGTTGGGGAAAATCATTTCCCCCAAGATTTGTCGAAATTTCCCCAAAAGTTCTTATAATTCATTAAAAAATTGGGGAAAATTCCCTAAAATTTAGAAAAATAGATAATATCTACAATTTTTGAAAAAATTTCCCGAAACTTATGGTAATTTGTACCAAAGTTTGGAAATATTCCGTATAATTTGGGAATTGAAGGATTCCTGCTGAATGTAGGGAATCGTTCCAAAAATAATTCTTGATTTCCACGTAGATTAAGTAAACTTTCTAAAAACTCTTGAAGTATCACCGTATGTTCAGGAAGATATTTTGCTCTAAGATATTTGATAAACTAGCATAATATTTTAAACAATTTTACACATTTTTGTGGAAAAAAGATTGATCAATGTTATAGTCATCTCAAAGATTTCTTTCCGTCGTTTTCCTAGGAGATTATAGAAAATTGTGGATTTCTTAACAGTTCCGCATAGAAAACTTGAAATTTTTATAAATTTCTTTCGATTTTTAATAAATAATCATTAAGTCAATGATTTTGTATTAAAAATAAAGTTTTTCTAAAAATATTAATCAAAATCTACAAAAAAGTTTTTGATTAATCAGTTAAGTGTAGTATACTATGCACCACGATACAGTTTTTTTTCCTCTGTGTGCTGGTAGTTCATGAGAACTTCGCCAGGGCGCGACGTGTCTCGTCTCTCGAAACATAAATGACGCGTCAAGTGTTTAAGAAAGCAGTCGACGCGAGCAAACCATACTTACCTGGCGCAGAGGCAACTGTGATCAACAACATGACGATCAACAAGGCGGTTCCTTCATTGCTTTTTTTTTATTAGGATTGCACAAATTTTGTGGAATTTCGGCCATATAAATTTCGGGAAATTCCCGAAATTTTAAACTGTTACATAATAATATAAGAAATACTTCCCATCAAATTTTGGGGAAAATTCAACACTTTTTGTTTAACATTCCAGAAAAGTTTAGGGAGATTTCTCTATATAATGAGTGTCAGTATTCACAAAGTTTTTAGCAATGTTCCACAAATTTCGGGAAATTTTCCCTACGAAAATGCCGGAAAAATTCCCGAAATTTTAGGTATTATTTCACAATAGCATAGGGAATTTTCCCCATCAAATCTTGGGAAAAATTCACCACTTATTGGTTAATATTCCACACGAATGTTTGGGGAATTTTCCCTATGCTATTGTGAAGTAATACCTAAAATTTCGGGAATTTTCCCGGCCTTCACGTAGGGAAAATTCCCCACACACAATTTTGGGGAAAATTGCCCAAGAAATTTTTTACAGTGTATTTTTTTGTAAATCAAATTAGTATTTTCTCTCACTTTACAATAATATCAAAATTACTAACCCCTTTGCAGAAGTTTCCGCTCTTTTTCGTCGGGTGTGCCATTAGGTTTAACTCTTCTACTTATGTGGTTACGGTTGTGTGTACTCGATAATATCACAGAAAAGACAAAATCTAATCTTTACAGCGATTTTAGAGTAATCTTTACCTGAAAAAAAATTAACTTTGCGTGTTAAGATTTACCACCACATTGGAAATGGTTACCATGTCAACTTATTGAATCTTGTTTTCTTTCGATGTAAAAAAATTAAACTTTATCTACTTGAAAATTACCCGCAACAAAAATTCACTCCTGCTTTTTCTGTGATTTAAATATGTTCACAAAATACGTCCCTGAATTAAGTTCTGTTTACTTAAGGCATTACATTCTAACATGATGTTTCTTCAATAATTTGCTGCAAAAACTTCTATTAATACTTGTTTAATTAAAATACGTTTTATTATTAATTATGAATCATCAGTAATAATTGTTTTTCCATAACAAAATAGAACGATGTAGGGAATACTATATCCTAGAGTAATTGTATTTTATACAATAACGTAAGAGTTGCACGAGTATTTGTCTCGATCTAATTTTCCCACTATTTTTCAATTATCTTCGTACGAAAATAGGTAGTTAAATGAAACGTTGACGTTTTCCATACTATCAATTATTTTTCTCAATTTCCTAAAAAGTACAGATTGTAGTAATCTACTTTAGTATACTATCCCCAACTTGATTCTATTTTATTATGGAAAAACAACTATTACTAATAATTTAGAATAACTAATAACAGTATATGTTACATATGATATAATATTATGCTAGAATTAAATGTCCTAACTAAATGGATATTAATTCAGGGGCGTGTTTTGTGGACATATTTGAAGGGTGGCACGTTATGAGCGATCAACCCATATTTTTGCGATTTTTCAAGAGAGACAAAAAACGTTCGCTAAAATCTAATCTTGAATTTAAAAATAAAACCAAATGTCTACTACAGGGATATTTTAGTGCTGAATAAAGTCCAGGAAAAATTGATTAGAAAATGTCAACCAGTTTCATGGAATTAAAGGAGATAGAATGTTTTGTAAAAATGAAGTTCAAAAATTTTGTTTGTGAATACAAAATTTGTAACATTTTATTTGTTTCAATTACTCCTAAAAAACATTGTCTTGTGTATTTTATTTCTTCTTAAATACTTTAAACACTTTTAATTAGTATTTTTTAATTATATCTAAGTAGTAATCATGTGCCCCTAGGGCATTAAGGGCAGAATCTCCGTCAGATCTTTTTCTCTCTCCTTGCTTAGTCCTGACCCTGCGAAAGTTTTTGTGAACTGGAGGTTGGCAAAGTAGTCTATATCGTATCAAAAAAACGAGTTATAAAAAGATCCTTTGTTATGGATGTGTATTTGATTTATTCTGAATATTCTACCTAATAATCTCATTTGCGAAAAAAAGTGGGTTAATCCCTTATGCACGAAAAAAAAGTTAGAAACTTTGATTGATACATATTTAAACAGTAGCAAGAATCGTAGAAAGTACAAAAGACTTTCAATGCAAATGTGAAGACCGAGGAATAGAGTTCTTGAAAAGCACATACACTAATGCTTCGAAGCCACTCAATGAAACTTTCGATGACTCCTAACGAGTTTTTAGAAGACAGTGTTGTCAAATTAAAAAAAAAAATATTTCGAGGTTTTATTTCATGATGTTATAGTTACCCACATAGTCTTATGCTTGAGTTATATTTATTTTTACACAGTCAAACACTGCACACACATCTATATTTGACGCTATGAAAAATCGAAAGAAATTCTGCGGCAGGATTTGAACTACTTAAAACACCTATGTCTAACGCAGCGAACGCAACTAATCCATAACAACTAAACCCCATGGCTAACTTAACACATGGAATATCTTGCACAAATTCCAGCAAAGAGCCGAAGCACGGCACTGCAGGGCCGTGTGAAAAATATCTGGCCCCCGTTTCAACGCATGAACATTGAATTTTACGAAATAAAATCCCTTTTTATGTTGAAAGCTTTAAACTTTTAGTAACGCTTGTAATTTGAAATTAGCCAATTTCGAATGTTATTATTAAGGTTATATTCTTGAATGTTATTATTATTTAACTCCGCGTAAATTTGTCCATTGCCGGTTACTGCGACTTTATTCAGACTTCCATACGCCACTTCACATATATGAACGTCACTGCGTGTTGACACAAGCGTCCAATGTGGCTCCGATTGTGCATATATATAGATAACGTAGGCGACAGTCAACGAATTCTTTGACAACTGCTAAATCAGTTATTCGTTTCTGTGTTGGGAGTTATTGTATTTAAAATCTTTTGGAATCTGGAGGCCTTTTGATAAAATATTGAATGCTTGTCTAGAACTTTGTCAAAATCTGCTGAATACAAATTCTAGAACTGATGTTTCTAGATTGTATTCCAATAATTCTATGACTTTTTTTCACTTTTTCGATAAAGTCTGCGGTTCTTTAATAGAAATTATATGAGATTCTAAAAAAAAGTGTCCTATCCTAGAATGGGTGACTAGTCAAGTAAAGTTTCGACAACTTATTTTTTCCGTGTGCCGTGCCACCCTTCATGTAAATATTGTCAAGTACACACAACCGTAACCACAAAATTAGAAGGGTTAAACCTAACGATACACACGACGAAATTCTGCAAAGGGGTGAATAATCTCGTTTTATTATAAATGGAGAGAAAATACTAAATCGATTTGCAAAAAGCTATGGAGAAATCACAAACAAAACAATAATTCGATAATCATGAAAAATATTTTTTAACCTTTGACGCACCAAAGTCAAATTTTAAAATATTTCGATGTATCCTCTTAGATTGTTATCCGTCTTCCTGTTATAAAAGACGTCTAAAAAGAATAAATGGAAAAAAACTTGACTTTCAATTGTGACTTTACGTAGGTCTATTTACTACCAGAATTTTTTTCTTTGACAAATGTTTTTTGAAGTCATATGTCATATTGCGATGAGCAAACTTGTACGAGGGGAAATGATACTGATGATAACTGTAGAAGCATCATTGAAATATGTCGAAAAAATCACTGTTTTTGAATTTTCAAACTTCAAATCATTTCTGCTAACGAAAGAGATCGTTTTAAACATCTGTAAAAAATCACCGAAACCTATTGTTATATATAGAATAAGATTTTTCCTATCCTGATCAAAGAGTTAAAAATTTTATTTTTTCGGCCCAACCTACTGTGTACTTTGCACGTGGCCGCTGTGTAAGGACAGCAGCAGTATAAGACGAACTTCAAACCACAGCGTGCTCCTTATTTTGTACCTACTACAACATTGTCGCAAGAGATTTGAAACATCGTATTGATTGAATTCGTAACATCGTTAACTCGTCAGGCACTTGAATTAGTCCGTGGCTAATGACAAAAATTAGGCATACTGCTTTTGTCCGATCACTTGCTTGCATTACGAAAATTCAGTCGTGAATAATGATATATAACGGCACATCCCCAGGCAGAGTATTAATAAAAAATCAAATTCCTATCAAAAATGCCTTCGAAATATTGGGTTATAACTATCTTAAGCCTGAGCGAAAAATGATGTTACACATTTTTATATTATAATAATAAATTTAAAAAAATGCTTCTCCAAGCGTCAAAAGTTGTTTTTCTGCAAACAAGCTTATCGTATCTTAGAATCTTTGATGTAAATATATTTTTCAGGTTTCCATCTACAACTTTTGTTGATATCTCATTGTCGTGAAGTCAATAACTATGAAAAGTCACAAGGAAAATGGTTAAAAAACAGAGTCATATGATTTTTGTGTTTCAGATAATTTAATTAATTTATTAATAATCAAATATATTACATGTTTGAAAACATTCTTATATTATTAATTTCTTGTATGTCTAGTGGAGGAAAAAGTGAAATCTCTTTGATATATGTATCTCATAGTGATTTTACAGTTTTCTGCGATATATGTATATCACAGTGGCTTCACAGTCTGAAACACAAAAATCATATGAGTTTGGTGTTCAATAATTTTCTCTGTGAATTGTCATGATTATTCACTTTAGGATACAGAGATATTAACAAAATTTGTACAAGTAAACCTGAAAAATAGTTCTTACGATTTTCAAATGCGATTAGCTCGTTTGAAGAAAAACAGTTTTTAACGCTAGGTACAGAATTTTGACATTCTCCTCAGAGAAGGTATTAGAGGAGGGATGTTTCACTCAGAATTCAAATGAAATCATTCGAACAACGTAAACGAACTCGTACGAATCCTAACGATTTGGATTCATTCTGATAATGACGAACCGGAATCCTTTTTTCGGAATCAGGAGCTCCGAACACTGTACAGTCACAGCGTTGCGGAGCGTTGGACCTACGAATTCGAACAGAGTCCCACAAAGTTTGACAAATCCGAACGAATCTAATAGACCAGGAGCTCATGACATAAATGGTACCATGATAGGGATATGGACAATTTTCACCTGACAGGTTCGACTTACGACGACGAACGCAAAAATGCGTGCCTTACAGGTCTGAGTGGAAGAGGTGAGCGGTGTTGACCTGGCAAAGGTGCAAATTTTCATGGTAAATTGCAGTGACTCGGATGATCTTGAAAATTTGTATACATGTAGAAGATGACATGTAAATAGCACCTGCGAATTTTTAGCCACTTATCTGTATTATAAAGTGCTTTAAGGCACCTGCAAAGTTGCCAGAAATTGAGGTAAAATTTCTTAATATTGATTTTACAGGAAAAAGTTTTGAACAAAAGTTGGTCTACTTTGAAAGATGCATATTTTCATTCTTATGTCACTTTTTGATAATATTGATACGTTTAGAGAAAACATCGATTAAAGAAATACCAGAACAATCAAAAGCTGTTTTTCTGTACAGAAAGTCATTTTTTCGAAAATTGTCAGGAGAGAAAAGATACTCCCCTGCAGATTTACTCCAACATTATTCAGGATTATTTTATTCAAATATTTATATTTACCAAGTTATGCGCATTTTTCATTCTTTTTCCCATTTTTCCTTTCACCTGTTGTATCTTTAGCAATTCAAAGGAACGTGTTCTCAAAATTAGTACATCAATAGTGTAAGTCTTATGTAACAAATTGGCGTCAGCTACTTTCAGGTAAAATAATAACTTATTCTGCTATAAACAATAATAAACAGGGTCACGTTCTCAGCTTCTAATTATCGTAGAAGGTTGTAATAAAGATGAAAATTATTCTAAAAAATTCCATAACCAAATCGCTTTACTTACACATTTACATTATTTATTGCTTTTAAAGTTTATACTTTAGCTGCTAAGATGTATTCGATCTTTATTACCATGACAAATGTCAATTTTCCGGACGCAGCATAGGGTCGTCTCTTAATTTGGATTTTTGATTATTCAATAGCCAACAAATCGAAGATTGTCTTACGATATGCCCAGTGCCTTTGCAATCAGTTACCATTGTGTTGGGATCATCGGGCTTGAGGTCGATTTGAGTTGTTTTAGCAGACAGTAAACCTAATTCTCCG
>CAKNWW010347370.1:0-22068 GCA_932074435.1 Andricus kollari | reverse complement strand
GCTGGTATATTTTTAAACAATCATTTTAATTTTGGCATAAATGTGTGTTAAATCGTGAAAATCAATCCTCATCCAAAACAAGGCGTTTTTCAGATAGAATTTCCATCTTATAAGTGAAATGACACATTTCTGTCAAAAATAATTCTCTAAGAAAGAAACAATTTTTTACTATACTATGTAATGTTCTATGCAATGCAAGGTTCTATGCATTATAAGCCTAAATGATTTTCAATTAATGTGTGAAGCGTAAAATTAAATCCAGGCCGTGTAAAGATTATAAATCATAATAATCGACTGGAATTGAAAAATACAAATTCTAACTTAAGCTTTAATTCAGATTTTTAAGATATTAAATATTTTATGTAAAAACAATAAAAAATTTACTTCAAGTTCATGTTTGCTTCGAAATGAGTTCATTTAAGGACTGAAAATGACATCTGAAAATGACATCGGCTCCCAGTAGAACCGCAGTAAATCACACTTAAAGCAACTTCTCACGACCGTAAGATGGGTGACATGATGAAATTACGACGACAGGCCGGCGGAACCCTCGTGTGTCTTGTGGACACGTAGCAACCCAAGGATGACAGCCTTCTGCATCCACGTCGCAAGTGCCTTGGCATATTTTCAGCACGCAGAAATGGCTTTAAGGTTACGAACCAGTGATAATGCTGGCATCGTAGCAGTCTAGCACGTCATCCTTGAGTTGATTCGTCCACACAATGTGGACGCTTCGCCGATTTGTCGTCGTGTTTCCATTTAAATTATTATTTGCAGCACCCCGAACTCTAGGGTGATCGCCACTATTTGCGACCGATTGTCAGGTGTTATGCGCGTTCGATCGTTTTGAACCGCATCTACAACTGTCTGGTGGTTTGATGGTGTTATTGTTATTCCCACGAGCAGCTAGGGAAAGGATTTGTCCGTGCTTATAGAGCCCGGCATTCAAGGATAAGGCCGCATACTCTAAAAGGTCGCCCGGTATCCCAGAGACAGCATTTAAGACACCTCGCCCAGGTGCCATTCAGCTTTCGGCATGGTTGCCACGCCCCCGCTTACGAGTTATTCCTTCGGGACCATGCGTGGACAATTCTCTGTGACTGCTTATTACTAATTGTAAACATATTCAGCAGAAACGCATCATACAGGGATCCTCTATCCGGTTTCGGAATCGATTCGTTTGTAATAGAACTGAAGGACCTATGACATAGCCACCGAACGCGTCCTCGGGTTACGGATAGAGGATCCCTGTACCAAGGATTTCTGCTGAATATGGTTACAATAATTAATAAGCAGTCGCAGACGATTATCCAGGGATGGTACCGAAGGAATAAGCGGTGACTCTGGCATACCGGGCCACCTATCAGAATATGCAGCCTTATCCTTGCACATTCTACAAGGATGGACGAACACGTTTCCCTAGCTGCTCGTAAAAATAAAAATGACACCACCAAAACACCAAAAAGTTGTAGATGCAGTTCAAAACGATCAAACGCGCAGAGCACCCGACAATGGGCCAGCAAACAATGCCGATCATCCTAGAGTTTCGGGTGCTCGAAATAATTCATATGGAAACACGACGACGAACCGGCAAAATGCCCATATTGAGTGAACGAATCAGCTTAAGGATGACTTGCTAGACTGCTACGATGCCAAAATTATCCCTGTTCACCGAGGCTATATAACGCGTATGCATACCCTGTCGTGCCAGAAACACCCAGAGCTTCAGCATGTTTGGATTCAATGATTGTGAAATCAGCGTGCCTACCTCTGAAAAAATGAAAATGTACGCGGAGCGCGTCCCCAACCGCTTCTTGATCAAGGTGCAGCCGAAGATGTGGAAGCGACAATAAGACCAACCGCGAAAAGCAGTTACCTTCTGAGAGATGATCACGATTTCAGGACAAGAAGGAACATCAACATGCAAGTTCCTCTTAAGCCCCAAGATCTGGCTGAAATGGATGCCTCTCTTCGTGGAGAAATCTCGCAAGAATCCGACCTCTGGACCATCAATTGCTCAGTTTATGGTGCTGCGAGAGCTTTGGCTGATTCAAATCCAAGCCTCAAACCTAAGATGGATCAAAAGACCAAAAAATGCTTGCATCAACTGTACAAGAAGATTGGATGCGCAAGACATCTGGTAGACCGTTCACGGAAAGGGTTCGAAAGTTCGCCCAAGAACTAAAGATCTCGAATCACACACTGAACAATTAAAAGCAGCTGACAATCCAGCAGCATATTGTTGAAAAAATGCGGCTGTTATCTGATGCAAGGAGGAGAATACAGAAGAGGGAGAGATAGATCAGGGAGAATCAAAAGTTTCTCGCTGACCCATCTCGCCTCTTCAGTGATCAACCTGTTTCTGTTAAAAATCCACCCAAGCCCAACGCTGTAGAGACTTTTTGGAGAGAGGTATACAAGATCCCGAAAACACTAAAGTTGAAAGAAGATACTGACCAGATTGTATCATTAAAATGTTTGGATATAAATCCTTCTGCTATGAAAATAATGCATCTGACAGAAAATGCTTGTTTTACAAAAGGGAGAATTTTGCGGTTAGGGTTAGAGCACCAATTCTTGGGAGCCACCGAATTGTTGGTACCCATCTCAAGTTTCTTTGACAATACACATTTTTGCATGTTTTGCTGTGATTGATTCAATGATACTATAATTTTTGCATATAATACATATATTAGTTATCTAGTACAAGCAAATATTTATCTAAAATGAAATAAATTCACTTCTGCTTTTAGCACGTCAATAATATATATCCCAATACCCACGAGTGAAGGATAGTGAACCTAAACTTCGCGATTTACGTCGCGAAACGGAGCAAACGAGGCGTGCAGGCGCCTCGTCTGCTGCTACAACTACAGTCTCACGGTCTTGACACACACAGAACCTGCCAATTCATTCTGGGTTTTACTCGATCTCGTGACGTATTTCATTAATTCTGTGTGACTAATTCCAAAACATACTTGCTTTTTATGATTTACAGGGGAAATCGAAATTTACAATAAAATGATCATTTAAGTGTATAAATTCCTGAAAATAAACCAAGAATCTTACAATAAGATTTGGACAAACACCACAAAATGCTCCCTTTACAATTCCTGAAAAAAATTTGTTTCTTTGGACAAAAATAAAAAGAGGAAAGAAAAATGAGAAGGCAACCAACCAAATCCCCTTCCTTCTCTTTTTTATTTCTTTCGTCTGTTTTACTTTTATTACTTTGAAATCACAATAAAAAAGCATGGATAATATTCACCAACGTTTCGGTGCTCACACAGCACCCTTATCAAGGTAAGAAAACTTAAACCAGGTGGGAACAGCAACGAAAATACGATGCTACCTCCTGGATACCCAAGAACTAAGTGTCAAATTGGAATTGCAATAGGAGCATTTTGTGGTGTTTGTCCAAATTTTATCGTAAGATTCTTGGTTTATTTTCAGGAATTTATACATTGACTTGAATGTTGGACGTTAAATGGGATTTTGAATTTGATTTTAGTCTAATTTAATATTCTTGAATTTCAAAATGATAATTGTTTAAATCATTTCATATTGTGTGGAAAAACTTACATTCATGTCACTTATTAAATAAAAAGCATGGAAGTTCAAAAAAGTGAGATTCACGTTTCTGAATTTAAAGTTGGCTTGCTGGAAATTATTAGAATTGGTTGAGGAGACCCCGAAGAATAATTTCTGACAAATTACTTTGAATTTCGATGCCCCCCACTTTATCTTAGGGAGTGCCAAAATTGGACCAAAGAACCGAAATGAAATTTTTTTCGCAAAATTTACGCATATGAACTCTGTTTTCCCCTTTTTTGCCATAAATTATTTTTATTTGGTAAGTAAGATTTTTTAAAGCAATTTTTCACTAGTTTTTAATTGTTCCAACAATTTCTGTTCGTTTAAATAATTCCTTTTGCCTATTAACGTATTAAAAGGTACTTTTTTACGTTTAATCGGACAAGTAGTCATGGATAGAAAGACCCGTTGTTTAAACAATTCATTAATATTCAATTGTATTTATTATTATTATTATTATTCTGGGTTGAGACCATAAGGGCCCGTGACGTTTGGGTGATCCCGTTGCGTACCCTTGTAAGCCTGAGCCGATACCTCTATTGGCCGATACCTCTGACTCACTGACTCATAATTCCTTCCACATGGATGACAGAGAGGACTTTCTGCAAGCCCTATCTTATGTCTGTGGTATGCGAGGTTTCCATGCCCTACATACATTTCTGTTAGGACTTTGACTTCGTTCCTTCCGAAATTAATTATTTCCTTTGCTCTATTAAGGTTTAGCTTTAAACCCAGGAGTGTTTTGGCCTGTCTGCCACCAGTGTCCAATTCCGGCACATTCTGGTGTTCCTCGATCAGCCAAGTGTTGATTTCTTCAGTGACTAACCTACTGGAAATTCCTACAATGGGCTTGGGTCCAGTGAAGTTTTCTCTTGTTGTTAGTTTTGCTAGTCTGTCTGATATCTTATTACCTTTGATGCTGCTGTGTCCAGGGACCTAAAGTAGAGTTACTCAGTTATCCGTCGCTAGGTTGTTCAGTATCTAAAAGCACTCCCATGCTAGTAGCGACGTAGTCGTTGTTCCGTCCAGGGCCATTATAGCAGCCCTGTTGTCTGAGCAGATACGGATGTTCCTTTTGCTTCCATACTCCTCTGCCTTATAGGCGCACTGGAGCATGGCCATAATCTCAGATTGTAGAAATGTGGTTCAGGAACCGATCGTGATTGTGAAGCCCATTCCACTGCTCCTGCTATATGCACAGGCTTCTCCTTGCTTCTGGAGCCCTCTGTAAATCAAATTTCCCCATCACTGGATAGGTGTGCTTCGCCGTTAACCCAATTCTCCTTCATAGATAGGCTAACACAATCCTTCTTGTCGAAGAGGTAGCAAGTAGGTGTTTTGTCCCGGAGCATGCTCAGGGTCGGCCTACTCGCGATGTCGGTTGGGTTCCGCATTTCCGTCGAGATCATTCAACCTTTGACCATATTTAATCTCCAGTGACGCCTCTTAGAATCAGTCCCCTGATTCTTTCCACTCGAAACTTGACATTGGACAGTTCAAACCTGCTCCATCGGACCACCGCCGCATAAGTCAGTCTGCGTCGCAGGATCGCTGTGTAGATCCACATAAGATTCTTCGGTTTTAAGCCCCAGCTTTTCCTCATGGCTCTCCTACAGAGCCATAGATTTGCAACTAGCTTTTTGCACTTCTTTTCCAGGGGCTCATTCCATGACAGCTTCTCATCTAGGATGACTTATTGATATTTAGCTCGTTCTTTGATTTCCAGTTGTTGTCCTCCCAATTTCAGTGTACTCGTGGTTTCCCACTTATACCGTCTGCTGAATACAACTGCGTCTGTCTTACTCGGATTGACCGATAATCCAGTCTACTTGCACCAAGAATGCACTATCCCTAGTACTTGCCGCATTACTCCGAAGATCAGATCCAGATGCTGGCCGCGCACAATAACCAATATCCACAGCAGGGGCAAAAAACGCCTCTCTGTGTTGTTAGGTTCCTGTTGTCAAAATATTGGACAGTTCAACCCTGCTCCACCTACAGAGCCATTCCACTACTGCTATAGGCACACCATGTGCAATCATTTCCGCTCTGATCACCTCTCTGGAGGTGTAGTTGAAGGGTCCTTCGATATCCATAAAGGTTCCAATCGCGAGACTTTTCTTCTTTAGTTGTCCTTCGATTAGGTTTCATGCTCCGCATGGGGCCTTCTTGATTGAGTGACGAGCCATATAGGCTTCCCACTGTCTTTCCACTGTTTTCAGTAGGAAAGATGTAAGGCTGATTGGCGGAAATCCTTAGATGAAGTATAACCGATCCTGCCTGCTTTCGGAATGAAGACTGCTCTCGTGCCTCTCCATGCAGTTAAGACATATCCCAGCGTCAGACCAGCCCTAGCAAGTCTCACGAGCGGTCAGGACTGAAATACTTCAGTGCCCATCTGAGCCTGGAGGGAGTAACAATCTCGTCGACTAGCCGCCGTTGAGAAACTAGCTGGGCCAAAGGCGGCTTTGGTTGCCTCTAAGGTGTCGCCATCTTTTCTCCGGACCTTATGAAGCCCGGAAAATGTGCCATGATTAGGTGATCCAAGGTCTCCTCGTCTGACGCCGAATATCCCCCGTTGGGCAATTTTAGGGTGCCGAGAATAGCATCCGGGTTCCGAGAATGCAGCTTCTTCAGTCAGCTGTCTCTGCTCCTTTCTCGATGTCTGTGCAAAATTTGGTTCAGCTTTCTTGCTTCGCCTTGCGTATTACACCACTGTATTTATCCCTCATCGTCGTAAATGAGGTCCATAGTTAATCCGTTTTGCCAGAACAGGCACGTCTAAATCTCTCTCTGGTCTCCGTGCGAAGCTCTTCTAGTTTTATGTTCCACCAGTGTGTTTCTCCAGCATTTCGGACTCTTGTGGGTCGACAATTACGTTCATAAGTAGATTTGATGGCTTCCGTGAAAATCTTGTCTGCCATCTCCAGGGTGTCCACGTCGCTAATCGAACTGGGCACCTCCGAGAGTGCACTCCTTATTTCTGTGGAAAGCTGGTCCCAGTCCGTTCTTCTTGGATTTCTAACCCACTTAGAGCCCGCGGGTACAAACGATTCCAACTCGAACTCTATCTGTGCGTGATATTAGAGAGTGGGTTCGTCTGAGACTCTCCACTTCTTGACATTGTCCCCGTGTTAAGAATATCTAAATCAGAGATACGTAAACCTGGAAGTACCACCATGGCCAAACCATGTATAACCTATGCAAGAATTAACGGCTCATTTAAGGCTCATTTAATACCCAAAAGCCAAATTTTGGGCTCTGCAATTTTTTGAAAAAATGCATAGTACTGCCAGCTTTACGTACAGCTAGCAGTACCATGGTAGAAATAATTGTTTAATCATTGATTTCATCATCATTGAATCATTGAATTGAGGGCTCATTTAATACTGTTGAATGACCCCCGGTGCAATTTTTCAACAACAACCCCTATCACAGAAAAACTACTCTAAACAATGCATTAATCAACTTTTTTCCTTGACAGAAATTGAGGGCTCATTTAAAGCTCTTGAATGACCCCCAATACAATTTTTCAAAAACAACCCCCATCACAGAAAAACTACCCTAAAAAATAAATATGCACTAAATAAAAAAGTGAGTACATCAGAATCAAGGGCTCATTTTAGGCTCTCCAACGACCCTAAAATCAAATTTCCAAAACCATCCCTTAACATTCGAAAACTACCCCTTACCCAAAAGTACTCACAAAAAAACAAGAAAAATTATTGCATCGGTTTGAAATATTTCTAAGTTGTCCGAAACAATAACATTTTTTTCAAAATCACCACTAAAACTCGCAAACCACCCCGTGAAGGAATTTTACATTAAACTGAGAATGAAGTATATTAGCAGTTTTTGCTTTTCTCGGACCATGCACAAACAGTGTACACCCTATGCCAGAATTAAGGGCTCATTTCAGGCTCAATGAATACCCAAAAGCCAAATTTTGGGCTCTGCATTTAAAAAAAAAATGCACGGTACTGCCAGCTTTACGTAAAGCTAGCAGTACCATGGTAGAAATATTTGTTTAATCAACTTTTTTCTTTCACAGTAATTGAGGGCTCATTTAGGGTTCTTAAAGGACTCCCGGCGCAATTTTTCAAAAACAACCCCTATCACAGAAAAACTACCCTAAAAAATAAATATACACTAATAACCTTTTTTCTTTTAGAGGAATTTAGGGCTCATTTAGGGCTCTTGAATGACCTTCAGTGCAATTTTTCAAAAACAACCCCTGCAACAGAAAAACTACCCTAAAAAATAAATATGCACTAATAAACTTTTTTCTTTCACAGGAATTGAAGGATCAGTTAGGGCTCTTGAATGACCCCTGGCGCAATTTTTCAAAAACAACCCCTATCACAGAAAAACTACCCTGAAAAACAAATATGCACTAATTAAAAAAGAGAGTACATCAGAATTAAGGGCTCATTTTAGGCCCTCCAACGATCCCAAAGTTAATTTTCCAAAACCATCTCTTAACATTCGAAAACTACCCCTCACCCAAAAGTACTGTATTTGTAATAAACTTTCGTTATTACATTCTCATCCTAATGAGAATGTATTGGCTTTATGTAAAATTTTACATAGTCGGCTTTCATCAAACCTCCACGTTTTGAGACCCCTTGAGTCAGAAAAAACTATGTTTACAAGAGTGTCTGTCTGTCTGTAGTCTGCAGTCTGTAGTTTGTAGTATCGTGTAGACACGATAACTTTCGAGAGATTGATCAGATTGGATTGTGCTTTAGCACACATTTTGAACGCCTTAAAAGGAATTACTAGCTTGTTACCCAGCCATTTTTGATACTCCAAACGACAAACAATTTATCGAAATGACATGTTTCGATAAAAAGAAAATTATCAGAGTTATAGCATTTTCAAAATCCAAGAAATCAAACGAAAATTAACATTTCAAGCCGAACAACGCACGCTATGAAAAAATGTCAAGAAGAGAAAAACGTTTCTTTTTGAGAGCCCTACAAGATTATCACTTTTTGATAGAACGTGTAGTTTTCGTTTTATTCATGAAAAACATTATTAAAAATAAAAAATCTGCCTGCTGTGCGGGCACATTCTCATCGCGCCTTACGCTCGCAAGTTTGAGCGGGCCTAGGGCGCGCGTCTTTTGGTTCTCGCGCTTCGCTCTCGATGACGTATTTACCTCGCGCTACGCGCTCGGTCTTTGTATTTCCCCCACATTTGCGCCCAGACCTTTTAAAATTAAAGGTCAAATCATCGACAACGGTAATTTTGTGATTGTGAATTCTCTTTTGTTAAAGCTCCTTTAACTTTAACAAACACATTCTCATCACGTATCTTGTACTTCGCACTCGATTTTGTCAAAAATCTGAACTTTTCTACGTTATCTTCAACACTATTATATCAAATGTATATCATAATTATTTCTGTATCTCAAGCTGATACTGCTTATTCAGATTTTGCAAAATAATGTACAAATTTTATTTTTCATGATTGCTTCAATATTGGCTCCTTTTTTTTAACTAATTTTTATTCTCAGCTACCCTGAAAATCTATAATATCAATAAATGTATATTATCACAACTCATGATATACATTGGTATTGAAACATACTTATTTTCATTGTCTTCTTTTTATGATTGTAAAAAATTGTGCATTCTATGCAAAAAATGTTGTTATTGTACATTTTATTGCAACTTGTGTCGTTTCTCCATAAATTTAATTTGTTTAGTTTCAACGTTATTTTTTATGATTTAAACTGAAAACACGCATACTAGAGTAATGTGGTGCTAAACAAATCTGTAGATATAATTTAGGCGAAAAATTTTGTTAAATTTTCCTTAAATTTTCGTTTTCCAAAAATTTAATTCTTTAATTTTTATTCTTATTTTTTTGGATGAAGAAAAAGTCTACTCGCCTTTCCTAAAAATTATAAATAATGAATTTGTAAATCCTCTTTGAGTGAACAACTTTTGCCTATTAATTTTTTTTCTTTTCTGTGTCGTCTTCCAAAACATTAATTTTTTTTATTTTTAATGTTATTTTTTACGATTAAAACAAAAACTAAGCGTCCTATCGAAGCATTGCTAATAAAAAATGTGTATCTGTTTTTTGGATGAGAAACTTTAGTCTATTTATTTTTTTCTCATAACTTGTGTCGTTTGTTCACAAAGTTTATTTCTTTATTTTTAATGTTATTTTTCACGAATAAAACGAAAACTACGCATCCTATCGAAAAGTGATTCATAACAAATTTGTAGTTCTTTTTTAGGTGCTAGCATTACGTAAAGCTGGCAGTACCATGAATTTAAAAAAAAATGCAGAGCCCGAAATTTGGCTTTTGGGTATTAAATGAGCGTTAAATGAGCCCTTAATTCTGGCATAGGTTATACACTCTTTGTACATGGTCCAAAAAAAGCAAAAACTGCTAATATACTCGATTCTCAGTTTAATGTAAAATTCCTTCACGTGGTGGTTTTTGAGTCTTAGGGGTGATTTTTAAAAAAGTTTTTGATTGTTTCGGATAACTAAAAAATATTTCAAACGGATGCAATACTTTTTCTTGCACTTTGTGAGTACTTTTGGGGAAGGGGTAGTTTTTGAATGTTAAGGGATGGTTTTTTGGAAATTTGATTTTGGGGTCGTTGGAGAGCCTAAAATGAGCCCTTCATTCTGATGTACTCACTTTTATAATTAGTGCATATTTATTTTTTAGGTTAGTTTTTCTGTGATAGGGGTTGTTTTTGAAAAATTTCGCCGGTGGTCATTCAAGAGCCCTAAATAAGACCTCAATTACTTTGAAAGAAAAAAGTTGATTTAACAATTATTTCTACCATGGTACTGCTAGCTTTACGTAAAGTTGGCAGTACCATGCATTTTTTCAAAAAATTGCAGAGCCCGAAATTTGGCTTTTGGGTATTAAATGAGCCTTAAATGAGCCCTTAATTCTGGCATAGGTTATACATATTTTGGGCATGGTGGTACTTCCACGTTTACGCACTTCTAAATCAGTAGTGATTAGGTATTCCAATAGAGCATTACCTCTTGTCCGTATTGTCTCACAGAGTATGGTGGGAATTAGCATCACACCCTTGCTAAAGAGGAAGACACCTTACCTTGCAGTAATCCATCAGTGTACCTACCTCCACTGGCAGTTTGGTATCGCTTTTATATGGAAAGTTGGCCGATCCCAGGACTAGCTTCCCTCTTTTTTAAGATCTGTGGCTATCACCATCGGGTCTATCGAACATAATTCTAGCAGCGGGACAGCTTTGACTCCCATCGCCAGTATGCAGGCTCTTGTTTTAGCCGCCTTGGGGTCCCTGTAATAAAAACCAGCCCCTACTAATCCCGTTATGGTATTTTGAACTAACCAAGATTCCTGGAGCAGGCCAGGAGCAGTCATTGTAGGTCTGCTTCCGGTCTTCCTGTGTCCCGACAGGTTGCTCCAGTCCTTGGCCAGCAACTTCAAAGATGACCTATCCAAAGTGGTAGAAGGGCCTGTAGTTGAGGACCGCAAGAGCCCTGGTCTAGGACTCAGAAATTTGGGCAAATAGGAGGTGCTTGATACCTCCCGCTGTGTCCTCCTCCTGAGGTCTATCGTGCCTGACAATTCGCCAGGAAGTTGTCTTTCGTGAAGGGTTGAATCCCTCCAACCGCCGAAGGACCACAGACAGGTCTTTCAGTTTGCCCGAAAACCACGCCGAAGCCCTCATTATCCTCTGGATCAATTCAACCTTACCTGCTTTTAGGTCCGCGCCTTCCCAGGACCTAGTCTCAGCCACCGTGTTATGTAGCCAAGCTTTAGTCTCTGGGTTGGCTGCACCGAATACGAAGACACCTCCCCAACAGAAGAAGGTCTCGAATTTTGGCCTTCGATCGGCGGGCACCCTTTCGAGCGCCCTCCAGGTGACCTCCCTGAAAAGCTCAAACTGCTCCGCAGTGAGCAATCAGTCTGGGTAGCTCATGTCCGCCACCACCACCACCAGGTGGTTAGTCCTCTCAGCAGCTGTCAGTCCAGCCCCCAAAGAATTAATTAGGTTTAACTTTTTCTTGAAGGTTCGCAGAAAACTCTAGATTTTTAAAATTTTGTTAACTTTATTGCTCTTTATTTGGTACCTAAGTAATTCAGATATTAATACCCCATTCTTTAAAAGATTCGTAGTAATTCTTCAAACAATTTGTTTAAAGTTAATTGTATATTTTGATAAGAATGCGGTAAAAAAATTGGATTTTTTTCCAAAATTTAGTTAAGTATGTCGCCTATTGTTGTATACTTGATTGTCATGCAAATTCTTTAAATAATTTATATTTGTTTAATCAGTTTTCCCACATTGGTCAGAAAAAGTTTTGTTTTAAGTAAGGTTTCATTATATAATACTTACGTTTAAGGTTTTCGTTCTAAAGTTAATTTAATTATTTTTGTGTAGGTTTTCATGTTCAATAAAAATAAAATGGTTTAATCAAATCTAAAAACCAGGAGAATTTGTCTAGTATTTAAATATTTAACGATAAAAGACACACTTTTCAAATTTGAACAATAATCCTATTTTTTATCTTATTTCCATAAAAATTTACAATTAATTTTCAATAAATTGTCTAAGCAATGCGATAATGTTTAAAATAAAAAATTCCTTAAAATAAAAAATTCCTTTTACCAATGATAAATTACCGCATTAATTACAGGAAATATATATTTGGAACACTCGTTTCAGAACGAAATTTTTTAAACAAAAAGTTTATCCAAACAAATATGAATTTTCCACGTCATAAAATAATAATAAATTGATTTAACGATTGGTAAATTTTCAAGAAAAAGATCAATATAAAGAAATTATTTCTTTAAAGAATGTAATTATATAAACACAGTCGGTTGTCGGTCCGTTTTGGGAGTTATCAAGGTCTCTTCCATACACACATTTTCTCAGGAATCCTTATACACTGTAATTCAATTATTTAATTCAATATTCAAATTGCAGATGAGTCATTTACTGTATGCCACTATCAGCCATGAAATTCACACTGACGTCCACGTCGAATGAACTTTTCACCGTAGCTCCGTACTCTCCTCCCAAGCTAACAATTCAAAGCAGGTTCCTTAATTAGTTTTCTTTAACAATCGTATCCAAAATTCTACCACGGCAGATGTCCTGACCAGCTCCAAACTCGTATTGGTTAGGGAAGAAAGGAGGGCCCTCCACACAAGACACAACTCTTAACAAGGGATATATCAAATAACCAGACTAACGCCTTCCCCCCCCCCCCCCAAAAAAAAAGCGCCCCAGCTCGCCTACCGTTTCAGCAGTGCGATTGAAAATTATTTTGTTAATATCAAACAGTTCTTCTGCCAGCAGACCCGGGTACCTTCGAATAATCTATCGGAGAAACTCGAACCTGCCT
This sequence comes from Andricus kollari, assembly GCA_932074435.1. Lineage (NCBI taxonomy): Eukaryota > Metazoa > Arthropoda > Insecta > Hymenoptera > Cynipidae > Andricus > Andricus kollari. The sequence continues at coordinate 9,096 of CAKNWW010347370.1, read as the reverse complement.
AAAGCTAGCCGAGGGTACTGATATTTTGAGCGCATATTTTGAGCTGGGCGACACACTCACCGCTCACTGGTGGGCGCCACCTTATCCAGACAAAGTGATCACCCGTAAAAACATAATAGGATCTGAATCTCGTAATGAGGTTAACGTATCGCCTCGGAACTATGGCCCAGGTGACTTATCGCTCACATGGTAAAAATAATCAGCTCTAGAACCTCTCGTCCCTCCATAAGGCGAGCAAAAAAACGCCCAGTCCTAGAAGTCACTTTGAAAAACAGAACGGTGATCAGTGATCGGAATTCCTCTCGGATTAACGAATGGAAGTCTAGAAGCTGTCCTAGCTATTTCATCCGCTGATTCGTTCCCGGGAATTCCTACATGTGCTGGAACCCGGACAAAGCTAATTATAACCTCCAGATGTCTAGCCGAAGCCTCACAATCCCCTGTAAGGCGCGCATTGGGTTGACCCCAATGATCAAACAGTCTGTTCCTTATGCTAATGAAGGAAGACCGGGAATTTATAATTATAGCAGAGTCCTATGATTAACCGTCCCATCGAAGAATATCCTGAGCGCACCTGAATAGTGTATACAATCAAACTCTTTAAATAAAACCGGCGACAAATTTGGGTCCCGGAATGCTGTTTTCGACTCAATGTCCACATCGATTGCCGCCGCCAAATTTACCCACTCTTCGTCATAATAGGATGCTCTTTGTGAGGTGTCGTCCGAAGAAGTGAAGACAGCCATCGATTTAAATCTTTTGTCCCTTGCAAACCCCACTAAAGATGCTAATTTGTTGACTAGTGGGTTGCCGCTACAACAGAAGTTCCTAAGATCAAATCTTTTCTGAAGCAGCGTTCTTCCTATGGAAAGTGGAACCTCGCCAGCCTCCGAAAGTAGAATAGAGATGGGTGGAGAACTCATGCCGCCTAGGGCAACTCGGAGATATGCATACTGAACCCGACGAAGCCTGTCATCAAGTTGATCGCCCTGGATCTCTTAGCCGCTATGCTCTCAACATGAGGTACCCAAGTCATGGTCCGTCAAGTAAGACTACCAAGTATTTGATCATAGATTGAGAAGGAACGACAACCTCTCAAAAAGTCAGAGAAATCTCTTCCAGTTTACCCCTAGCTCTCGATAAAAGGCACAGTTGACACTTGCGCATCGACATTGAAAGTATAAACCTTACCAGCCACGCAGAGAGGGACTCAAGAGCCCGAAGCAGCAAGAATTAAGCCTTTTGGATATTTTCCGTGGTGACATATAACAAGACTTCATCCACATACATAGCAACCTCGTCCAGAAGGAAGTCTCCGAAGAGTATCGGCCCAAGCCCGAAGGAAAACCGGGAGAGAACATCCCCCCTGGAGGACATCCGTTCCACAGGAGAAGCCTGGCCGGAACGTTCAACTCCCTCAGCCCATCAATGAGGACACTAGGAAGGACAGAGTTGAACGCGCCCTTGATGTCTAGGGCCACAGCAAGAGTTCCCTTGCTTCTTTCAAAAACCGCCATTATGTCTGCCCCCACAACCTTACACTCTGCCTTTAGCTCCCACGTCTGGTTAGCCAAGAATGTTTTTCGTTCAGCGCTTCTTCTACCGTGCGCCATTTCACATTTCTTGTTCCACCACAGAGGCCGTCTCTTCTTATTAAGCCCCTTGAAAGAGGCACGGATGGCACCGTTTGTTTGCAGGAATTGACAGTCCGCGTTGATGTATTTTCCGTTGATCAAATTCGGACTCTCACCATCCCACAGGGCCTTAGACAAGATCGGAACAAGTTACTCCTCCTATCTATTAAAGAGGAACCAATCAAGAGATCGGTCGTTAAATCTGTTGGAGGTGCTTTTGCGAAAAGAGGAGTCGCATCGAATTTACAAAAGACCGAAACGTGGTCAGAAGAGTACGAATTGCATCCCAACCTGCACGAGGCAATCGGGATCAATCCAGGCTCACAAAAAACCAGTTCGAGATTTTCGAAGAAAAAGTCTGCCCGTATAGTTGGGGTGCGAGAAGCTCCAGATAAGAGGGCAGTAGTTAAAATGCCGACAGAGTAGAACCTTTTTGTGCTCGCCTATGCTGTTGATCAAAACCAGCCAAACGCCGTATCGGGCTCTAGCTTCAAAAGGTACGTACATGGTTGCAACCACAATTTTTCGTAAGGAGGACAATAAAGTAAACCATAACGCGTCCATATCTCCCGAACAGGGGCTCTCCAGATTTATGCTGTTAATAGAAAATACATTATTGACAAGAACGAGAACACCTCCCCCCGTACGTCCATCCTGTCGATCCTACCTATAGGTTAAATATCGCTCAATCTCAAAGTTTAGTTCTTTGATGATCCTGGTCTCAGTAATTTACGAAAGATCCAGATCATTCTGGAAGAGTGAAGATTAAATCTTGCCCCTTCAACTAGATACATTATGCTCGTTCCAGTTTGTCAGTCTTATAGCCTTATTCCTACCACTCATACTGCTCCTTCAAACTGAAACACATGAATGAATAAACTTCAGCTGATTCCATCCAGCTACGACAAGTGAGTTATTTAAGATTATCCTATACTTTCAAAGTGCCAACTTGAAGTAAATCTTCTACAAAACCTAGTTTGTAGGGCGTGTAGCCAGTATTTACGACAATTAAATTCCTGAAATAAACAAGCAACTTAAAAATAAGAAGAATAGGAACTCAAACAAAGTGCAAAACTTTAATAACAAGCTAATAACCACAACGTGGAGGAAGTGCGCCTTATCAGGCGAGTCTACATCCTTTTAGCTTGCTAAATTGCTTACAAATACAAAAATTACTATAAGAAAATTGATTGTCAAGCGTGACAAAAAACAAGGTTCCAGTGTAAGTTAAAACTGAAACCTTGAAGCAAAACCACATTAAGGTTGCAAGTGAAAAGTAGGGGCTTGTGTGCTGTAAGTCATATCTAAGGTTTAAATTGCATATAAACGCAATAAAATGACAAAGGTAACAGAGTATAAATTATAAAATACGCATTAAATCATAAAACAATTTCTTGAGTAATTCGTAATCCCAAAAGCAAAACAGAAAGGTGGCTTTGCACGATGAAAACAAGTAGCTTAAATCGAGATTAAGCAACCAGAAAATTCTAAAAGGCAAATGTAAAAATATGCCTCAGCGTGGGAATATTCTTCTAAGTTGAATTGCTTAATCCTGCCGAATAACAACTACATTAAAGGAAAAGTTATAAAAGAATTAACAAGGGTAGAACTCCCAAAAAGGATTATTCTTACAACCCCTTTTCTGGAATCAATTATAGAGAGGTAATTCTCAAAACAACCAAATTAAGTATAAAATCTAGAAATAAACACCCTGCACAAAAAATGTCTTCAGTGCTTGATATCCCAGAAACACAATAACGATAAAAATTAAAAAATTGATGTGTTTTCCAAAATTTTCTATAAGAAAATATAAAAAAAATGGAAAAATTAAGTTTTTTATAGAATAGGAAATTCTAATTGACATTACTAGAACATTGAAAAAATATTTCGAAATGATCCCAATTAAATTTTTCCATCAAGACACAACTAAAACTAGCTGTGAATTCGATCTCAAGTGTTTCCACTTTGTTTGTATTGATAATTATATGGTGCTCATTTCACAAGCTCTTTGCTTCCCGTTAGCAAATGTATTTGCTTTCTCATAGAGGAAGCATTAGTGGGTTTTTTTAATAGTAGACAAACGAAAGTCTTCATTTTGGTCAATTTAAAACTAGAAATTTACAAAAAATACTAAATTACAAAATAAAATTTAAGCATAAAAACAAATCTGACAAGTCAAATTTTGTATTCAAAATGATAATTTTTGGAACTGAAAAAGGGAAGGGCAAAGTTCTGTTGCACCATATACCTTTCTCAGCTTTATCATTTCTTTACAAAAAGTACCAGAATTATTTTATTTGCAAATTTATGATCAAAAAGTCTTTTCTATTAACTCGTCAACTTTGAATTATGTCAATGAAAAAAGTTTTTCTGTTTGAAACGGATGTTTCAAATATTATAAATGAGCATAACTTCCTTAATCTTCAATAAAGTGTATTATTGTTGTAGGTCAATCGATTCGTCTCTCACCAAGGAATCTTTTATGGTCTTATGTTTTACTATAAATAATCGATTTTTAAAATATATAAATGACCATAACTTCCCTATACTTTAATAAAATATATTAATATTACAGGTCAATCGATTCGTCTCGAACCAAGCAATCTTTTACATTTTTGTATCAACTTTGAATTATGTTAATGAAAAAAGTTTCACTATAAGAAACAGATTTTTAAAATATATAAATTACCATAACTGTCCTACTCTTTAATAAAATGTATTAATATTAAAGGTCAATCGATTGGTCTCGAACCAAGGAATCTTTTATATTCTTGTATCAACTTTGAATTATTTTATTCAAAAACGTTTTATTATAAAAAGCCGATTTTTAAAATATTATAAAGTGCTGAAAAAAATACGATAAATATTTTTATAAATCCTTCGATCAGTTACAAGATATTAGAGGTGAAAATAAGCCCTCCAAATTTCATCAATGTATCTGCAATCGTTTTCAAGTTATCGTGTTCACAAAAAAGTGTGATATCCACACACACATTCGGAAAATTGCTCAGAACATTGCATTATACATTTTTAAATTGAGGAAGATTTAATTAAATTAATTTAAAAATTTTGGACAATATTGAAAAGAAGTTTTTGAAATTTGTGTTAAATGATCTGGTAGATACAAATAAACTTGCAAATTATATTAATTGCATTTTTTAATGCGATGCATATTAAAAACGTTTTATAATTTTCAATATTTTGAAAATTTTCAAAAAATATATTTAAAAACCTATTTTTGTGATGAATTAGGGAATTCCAATCGAACTTTTTACTAGACATGAAATATATTGTGAGACTATTCCACTGACTAATGGAAAAATTAATTTTATATTGCGTGAAAATTCGAAAAGTTAAATCCTTTTCAAAATGAGGCAATTTGTTTTTAAAAGATTCGCAAGTTTTAATCATGATTTTTCGTTGATTCCAACGGGGTTCACAAATGACTTTAATGACATTCTTTGATTTGAAACTTTAAAGTGTTCTAGATAAATAATAATCAAGTAGATTACTTATATGGGGGCTGCTAAGCTTGCAAATTGAATATGATGATTTCGAGTATTCATTACATAAAGATACAATATATAAAAGTTTATTAAAAACTTTTTAATTCTTTAAATAATGCTACTTTCAATTGAATTTTTAATCATATTGTATTGGAATACTTTTTAGCTTTGCATCTAAAAATTCTGTCCCATTTTATTACCAGTTTTCAAAACTGAAACTCTTCACAAGCACTACAATAAAAAACAAAATATCAAAATACAGTTCTAAATGTTTTAGTAATTCTTTGTAGGAATTCCTGCGGCGTACGCTAAGAAAAATGTTTGTTTGAAACTTAACTTTGGAGTTCATTGAAAAACTTCGTTAATAAAAAATACCTATATTTCTTTTTACAGATTCAGTTTTCTTGAACACGAACAACCCTGGTGCTGTAAGAAGATATTTCGCACACGGTAACCCAAATATAATCTGAATCAAATATCAGAGAATTGTTCCAATACCACTAGTTTTTTAGGGTTTCGTAGGCTACGCTAAAAATCCAGTATGGAACCAAGGCTGGATGTCCATTCGTCGTTTACCACTCCTATATTGGGAATAGTGGTAGACCATTTCGCCATCTGATGCGAAAATTAGAACTAGGAAGAGTAAGTATAATTTTAAAAATTCATTCTAATGTTTGCATAAAAGTTTTTTTCGATTGTTTCATAGAGTTTAAAATAATGAATGAATCTTAAAAATAAGTCTTTATTCAAAGCAAAGCGTTTCAGATAGAACTTTCATCTTATACAGTGAAAAAACACATTTCTGTCAAAAATTGTTTGTAAACAAAAAAATTATTTTGCTATGTCATGTATGTTTCAATGCATTATAAGCTTAAATGAACTCTAATATAGCAAATATTTCATGTATAAATAATTAAAAATTTTATTTGAGTTCATATTTGCGTCGGAATAAGTTAACTTAAGCTTATAATGTTTTAAAATAAACAGTAAATATTAAAATATTTCTCTTTTTTTATTAAAACATTTTTGTCAAAAAATGTGTTTTTTCACTGTATAAGATGTAAATTCCATCTTAAACACTTTTTTTCGATAGAGACTTACTTTTGGTATGCAATAAATACATTGAGTTCCACAAAAAATCGCAAAAACACTTTTATACAAATTAAAATGCATCTTTAAAGTTCTAAATACTCTTTCTAGTTCTGATTTTTGCCACCAGATGGCATATCGCAGTTGAACCATTCCCAATGGCTCCTACAGTATTTGTGCTGGAGAGTTAACATTTAACATGGATGTTAACCTGATGTGGTTTATTCTAAGAAGAATATTGTCATCCATTCAACTGTTATTATTTTTTTATTATCAGTGGTTTAAAACAAGGAGAAAAGAAGAAATTTGCAAATTTGTTTTACAGATCCTTATGCTGGAAACTTTTCATGGCATGAAGAATTCCGATTTAAAATAAAATTTGCTATATTATACTCTTCTTTTTTATATCACGCTACTAAAAAAAGTCAGGAATCTCACAAATGGTTAGAAGTTCTGACAATTTCTGAACACTCTGACCATTCCTGACGAGTCATTTCTGAAGAAATGCTCATTCACATCCTATCAGGTAGCTCATCTACTAGGACCGCCGGTAAACCACCCGAAAGGATTTAAAATTAAATATAATTTTTTTTAATGTTACATATACATATATAAACATTATAAATTCGCAATCTACGGATTTCGACAATTTCAGATACCTGCAGATGTTCCTGAAAATTTTTAAATTAGGATAAATATAATGTATCTTGTAAAGAGGAAGTGATATGTCAAAACAGATAAAATGTTCAGATTCCCCTTCAGAGTCATTTAGTATATAAATAATAATAATTAAATATAAGTAGAAAGAGAATATATGAATAAATATAAATGACTAGATAATATAAATAACCTGGGAAATATAAAATGGATTAGCTTTTAGGACATCCCATTCTTGGACCTCTAATAAAAGGATTATCCTTCGAACCTAAGCTCTGACGATTTCTGAACATTTTCTTACGAATTATGACTTTTCCTGACGATTTCCGTCCAGAAACGTAACAGAAGTGGTCCGAAATGGTCAGAAGTCCTGACTTTTTTACTGATGATTCCTCAACTTTTTTTAGTAGGCAGTGATTAACAAATAGGAAAAAGAGGAAATTTGGCTTTTCAGACTTCTTTTTAGTTATTTTTAATTTTTTTTTCAAACTTGTTCTCGGGTTAATAAGAACCCGGTTTTCAATCATAGCCACGGACTAAGTCAAGTGACTGATGAGATGATAATATAATTATTTTATTTAATACGATGGATGAACCCATTTACGATGATCTTTTAGGTACAAAATTAGGAGCATGGTGTAGTTTGCCGTTCGTCTTTTACCACTGTTATGCTTACACAGCGGCCGTGAATGTTGGAGGTAACGACAGTCGCCTCTGGATGCTTTCTTAGAGCTACCATGTATCACTTTATAGGTTTTTAGTCGCTTGCTTCCTAATGGTCCAGAAAGTTTTTTACAATGCGACATGTGTTTAATAAAACTGCCTTCTGAGCTGCTGCCAGTACCCTACTGACTCCTAAAAGTTCAAGATGTTCAGTGCATCTTGCGTGCACATTGCCTGTAGCCAAAATCACAATAGGATGAATAGATGCATGTTTCACATTCCTCCATAATGTCTTTACTCCATGTCTTAGCTCACTATACTTGTGGATCTTGGTTGTGTAGGTTGCCTGCAAGTTTCGGTTAAGTGGACAAGCAATGTCGATGATGTAGACACTTCCACCTTTTTTTCTCACATGACGATGACCGGCCGATTGGCTCTGATGTAATGATCCGCCTGGATAGTAACATCCCAATATAAGATGTAATCTTCGTTTTCTAAAACGGGCATTGGGATGTATCTATAGAAAGGCATCCATTCTGTTAAGAGTCCTAGGTTTAAGGCAAGCTGTTGATGTATAATTCCCGCCATGTCATTATGCCTGAGCGTATATTCTCTTTGAGCCATTACGCGACAACTGTCAATAATATGCTCGATGGATTCGTTGGTATCTCCACATAATCGGCACCGGTCAACGACGTCTTGATGTAGCACGTGTTTTCGATAATTTCTGGTGCTGACAACCCTGTCCTGTATCGCAATAACGAATCCTTACGTTTCAGGATACAGGACGCCCTTTCTCAGCCAAATATTGGATGCCTCACTATCCACTTCATGTTAGTCTAACGTTTTGGGGTGCTCGCCGTGGATGGCTTTCTGTCTCAATTGCGTTTCTAATTCCTCTATGGTTGCTGCCCTGGTACTCAAGGCCTCCTCTGAGGACAAATTCAAGGGCGTGTAGTCAAGATCAGCTTTACAGATGGTGTTGTAAAGCGTCACATCTCGTTTGCTGTTAAAATAGTCTCGCAACTGTGTAACTTGTGATTCACACAGTCTCCTGACATCTACAATGCCCCTGCCCCCTCTATGTCGTGGTAGAAATACCCTTTCAATTGCCGAATTACTGCGGTGCATTCGGTGCTTCGTCATTTCTACGCGGATGATTCTGTTCAATCGTTCAAGGTCGGTGTTCGACCATTTGATGAGCCCAAAGGAGTACGTGAGGACAGGGATGACATAGGTGTTGATTGCCCTGATCTTGTTTGCCGAGTCAAGAGAACTCTTCAGAACTAATCTGAGTCTTGTAGTGAAGGCAGTCGTTAGGCATTTCTTAACTATCGTATGCTGAATACCCTTAGATTCAAGAATACCCACGTATTTATATGACTCTCCCTCTGCCATTGCCTCGATGTCATTCTCGAAATCGTTCTCCAGCTCTGCGGTCCCTAATTCTCCTCTGGTTTAATAATATTATATATATATATATATATATATTTATATTATTATATATATTATATATTATATATATATATATATATATATATATATAT
>CAKNWW010347367.1:0-16350 GCA_932074435.1 Andricus kollari | reverse complement strand
TATGTCCTGATTACGGCTTTGAGGCATGCTCAGGTAAGTATACGTCTCTCTAGTTTCAGGATGTCTAATGACTCTCATATCTACAAGCTCCAGGGCATCCGGAATGCCAGTCATTTTTCCTTTCTTCAGGGGGATAATGGTATCACCCTGAAAGACGCTCCTCTCGAAGGTGACGTTCTTCGGTGTTACACGATAATCCCTGTCCTTTACGACAGTTATAAAGATCTTGAACAGCGTCCTCGAATGAAACGCAAATCCCATCGCCGTTCCAAGAGTGTTCGATCTTTTCGCTTTTAATAAAATAAATCTTCAAAAATTTTACAATCAAGCCAGAATACTGGTTTGAAGACGGTCGATAGAACTAACGTCTTAACCTATACCCTCAGTCAGACCTCGTATTCTTCGATGGGCATTCGCGAGAAGAAGAGTTGTTTACATTTAGAAAAATAAAAAACAACACGCATGTAATTCGCGACATCAAAACTGCAGCATTACGAAATCCGAACAGAGGAATTTTGAGGCAAATGTATATTCAGTAAAAAGAAACTAATTGGGGGCGAATTTCGGCAAATAAACATTTTTGAACTTGCCCGAACTCCGCTTTCCGATTCGTTTAAACGAACTGAGCCAGCACGAATTGAATGCGTTTCAATTCGTTTTAATTCGTGGTGAAGGACATTTAGAAAAAAATTGATAAAAATTGCATGCCTCGAGACTCGAACCAGGGATCCCAAGCCTTTAACTGCATTCGCGCTGATTAATTCAGGCGAATTGGAGTTTGATTTTAAATCTCGCGAATTAAAATGAATTGTCTGACACTGAAATTAATTCGTGCTGACACATTCAAGTGAATTCGGCCACCTAAAAATGGTGCGCCGAATTTGAGCGGATAGCAGATTTGAAGATTAAATTACTTAGTTCCGAATTTACAAGAATTCACGACTGGCTCCAATTCGAGATTGTCGCAAAGCGAGATTCACGAAGACTCCAACAAATTCATCTCAATTCGCCTCAATTAGTTTCTTTTTACTGGGTATTGTCTAAATGTCATTGTCCGTGATTTTATTGCACCGACATTTATACGACCGAAAAGCAATTCGTTCCAGCTATTCAACTTTCAGCAGGGCTGTTATGAAAAATATACTGCTTTTCTGAAATTTCTCGTAATCGTTTTTTCCGCGTATAATTGAAAGCCACTCAAAAATAAATTTTAAGATAATACTGCATCCATCGAGGCGTATTTTTAAAGCTAATAGAACGCCCAACTGGAGCACTAATAACGGCCGCACAGTGCCAAAATCCAATAAAAATTAAACAGTGGAGGTTTTTCTAGACGCTGATTTCAGCGTGCGGTATGGGGGCGTTTTGGGGTCGCCGATTTCAAATTTTGGGTTTCGTTGAAAAAATTCTTAATAAAAATCTCTATATTATATCTTACAGGTAGAGGTGTGGATCATGATGCTGTGATGACTGCCTTTGAGACGGGGTGGCACGGACATTCTAGAAATCGACGTTAGTATATTATAATTTTTTTAAGTGACAAAAAATTGTGGCGTTTATCTTTGTAGAGCCAGAACACCCAAGTGGAGCACTGCAAGTGGCCGCACAGTGGGCCAAAATCCAATAAAAGTGAGAAAAAAAATCGATTTTTCGTCATACATATTTATATACAACTTCGTACACAGGGGTTTTTGAAGTCGGGAATTTAGAATTTTATGTCAAAAGTTACAAATTAAAGAGATGGATCCAATGTGCGACCAACATTCTTAAATTTGCATGTGTTTGTCTGAAACTTGGAATGAGTATCCAATATGGCGGTCAAAGTTGTCAAGTTTTTACGTGTTTGCCTGATACTTGGTATGACGGTATTTTTGTGGTCTCTGAATTTGAACTGGATGTTGACAGTTACAAATTTAAAATGGCGGATCCTATATTGCGGACAAAGTTGTTAATTTTTTACACATTTTTCTCAATCTTCGTATACAGGAGTTTTTAGTGTCTGTGATTTCGAATTTAATGTCGGAAGTTACAATTTAAAAATGGTGAATCCAATATAGCAGATATTTGTTTTTGAAAATACTAAAACTGAGCACTACAAAGATACTAGATTAGCCTACAAAAATCTTAAGAATGCAGCTTCCGAAGTTCAAAACACATAAGGCAGAGATTCATGAATTCACATGAAATAATCGAGCGCAAGATGAATATTTTATGAAATTTCTTCATGAGTCCTTTTCGGTTGACTTTTTTCGAACTACAAATTTTGATAGAAAAATTCAGGAAACAACTGGTTTTCAATCAATATTTCTTTAAGTTCAGAAATTAATTTATTGTCTGTTCAAAGTTATTGCTATTTTATGTTATTTCAACATTTACGTCAGAGAGTTTTGAATTTTAATTACAAATTTCGCAGTTGCATCTGAAAAAGCATAAAGTGGTGCAAATTTTCATTGAATTACACCTTCTAAGAGATAAAACTTTTCCTTGCTCTTTTTGAGGTCAGAGATACGCTGGGGAATGGAAAATCGCCAGAGGATGTTTTCTTCATCCTGAGATATCAAAATACCTCAGGAAATACGCATTCAACAAAAAAAGTTTCCCTAATAATAACTTTTTATTTTCGAAGGGTAAAAACGAATTCAGATTCTTCATTAAAAAATACGCAAGTTTTATTCTAAAAGAATTTTTTTTGATTCGCGCCAGATGACGATGCATTAGCGAAAAAAGACATTGTTGATTGCTCAATAAATGCGATTTCAAACGAAAGATAATTAGGAAAAACGCTCAGCTTGTTTGGTTTGATCAGTACGGGTTATTTTTTTAGGTTCGTTATTTTGCTAAAATTCGTTCGTTCTTTTAATTAGTGTTGTTGGTTACGTTTGTTTAGGTTGATCTGGCTGTGATGGTTAGGTTTGCTTGAATTGGTTCGGATGTGTTAACCAACACTTCTAATCAAACCCGAACGAACGCAACCCGGAATAATAACCCAAACGAATGCAACCAATGCGAACGATCCAAATGCACGCAACCAACATGAGAGAATCAATAAAATGTAATTAACAAAGCGAACCGAATTGAACGTGATCATCACATCCAATCGAACTTTGGCACCACAACGATTCCAACCCAAATGAACGTATGCAGCACAACCAAACCACCCAAATCAAAGAAACTAAGACCCAAACGACTTAACTAAGATAATCAATCCAACCAAAATGAACGTAAGCAATAGAACTAACCTAAATAAACCAACCCGTACTAAAAAACCCGAGCTAACCGACCATTTATCTTTTTTATCTCTCGTTTGGAAGCGCATTCCTTGAATAGTCAACAATATCATTTTTGGCCAATATATATGTTCCTATTTGAAATTTTAGAATTACCCTCTTCCGCCCCCAGAGGCTGGGATGTGGGGTAAATTTGTTCGAAGTCGCTTTTCCCCTCAAAAATGGATATTTTACACTACCGGCATTTTTTTCGTTGGATTGATAATTCTTGAGATATTTCGATATCTCAAGATATAAAAAAAACAGCCTACATAATGCATGGCCATTCCAGGTAAAGTATGTAATCGAATACTTATTCTATACATTGCCTAGGCATTCTATATAATCGTCAGGCATTATATATAATGCCTGGTACGAAATAGGTAATAGTAAATCCGTGGCAAGGGGCGAAATCGAGCGAATGCAAACGAGCATGAAGTTGGCTGCACGAGTGGGCATAGCCCCCAAGTACAGCCAACATGCGAGTTGGCTTTCGCGATGTTTCCGCCCCATGCCGCGTATACTATTTTTCACAAAGAGAACATCGAAAATGGCGGCTTTCGTAGCCTGCGCAGCGCTGCGCAGGCATTATATATAATGCTTAGGGATCATATATATTGCCAGGTTATATAATTTGCCTGTAACATATATTTTTTCCGACGCGGCCCTCCCACCCTTCATGTCACTTCTGTGACATGAAGTAACATACCTGTTTTTACATTTAGCAGGGATTCTGCGGAAAATACAATGCGTGTCTAAATTTTGTGGCATTTGTTACCCTTATCAAAATTAAGCATCTATTGTGCTGTATCTCTGAAGTCGTAACACCCAACTTGAGCACTGCTAGAAACCAAAAAAAATCTTCGCGTTCCTTGAGTCATGCGTTAACAATAACTTACTTTCTGATTACATTCAGACCAATAGAAAACTTCTAGCGTTCGATACAAAAATTCTGTAATAAAAGTCTTTTTATTATATTTTACAGGTGGAGATGATCAACAAGTCGGCGAAAGTTCATCAGCCGTCCAAGGTAGTAGTAGTTTTTTGTTATTGTTTTTTTTTTAAGCAGGATTGCCTGATGCTTCATTCACTAACCACATTTGAACTTTAGGGACTAATCCTTGAGGAACGAAGGTGAGTGTGGGACTGAACAAGTCCTTACCCACTAAAACGAACTTCTTTATTCCTGCCAACCTAGGACTCTGGAACCGCTTATCTCACTACTTCAAAGTCCTAGATTGTAGGTCAAGAAGCCGTGCTTCGGCTTCCAACTTGCATGACCTGCTTGGCATTCAACTACTTTTTTCGTGCCTAATCAAGATGCGCGCATGGTCCTCAGAAGTGCGGTAGTACCGCACCACGGGATCGTCGGCCTTCAGCATTCGGTTCAGCGTTGTCAGTCTGTGACTCCAGCATGGGCTTTACAATATTATATGGAGTCATATCCATTTCGAGTTCAGTCTGCAATTCACTTCTTCTCGTCGCCCACCGCAGGCAATGAAAGAAGGCGTGTTCGACGTCTTCCGCCTCGTTTGGGCAATAATCGCAGTTCGGACTCGACTTCTTATTTGGCCGGAATAAGAAGGCGTTGAAGTGGCCGAGGCCAGGCAGGAACTGTGTGAGGTGATAATACACCTCGTTATGCCTCTTTCTTCTGCCTCCCATTCTGTTTTTTATTTCTTAAAGGTTGCTGCTCTTTGCTTGTTTTTACGGCTTCCTCTCCAGCACCTGCTTTCTTGATATCGTAAACCCTCTTTTTTCGGTTGCCAAGAGGTCGATGGGAATGATGCCTGCAATAACGAGCACGGCTGGTCCGAAGACATACTTACAGGCGCACGCCACTCTCAATGCACCCTTACTTTGTACTGCTATAAGCATTATCATATACTTGTTTATCTTTAGAGCATCAGCCCAAACTTCTGCTCCATAGAGCATGATAGAGTTGGTGACACTCAACAGAATTCTCCCCTTGCAGCTTCTAGATCCAGCTAAATTTGGCATACGTCTTGATAGCATGCCGACCATTGTTCCTGCTTTGGCGGCAGCATTACTTATTTGTACTGAAAACGTGGGTTTATCATCAACCCTCGTGCCGAGATATTTTGGCGCATTCTTTGCGACCATTTTATGTCCAGCAATGTCAACTGTAAATGGTTTAAAGAAGTTTCTCTGTGATATTGATATTAAGGCAACTCTCATTTTTTCCTGTTCCTCTGTAGAGGCTGTGATCACTGCGGCGTGATCGTCAGCGAATCCGACTGGTTTTGATTTCTGCAGGTAGATCCATCGTTAGCGTTTCATCATGCATCACGTTCCAGAGATCCGGCTCAAGAGTCAACCCCTAGACTACTCCAGATATCACATTTGTGGACTGTGTTCCTTCTGCAGTTTCGTACATGAGGCTTCTTTCATTCAAGTAGCTACTGATGATACGCCTTAGATAGACTGGGACTTTGAAGCGTCTTTCTAGGACGTCCAGAATGTCAACCCATCTAACAGAGTTGAAGGCATTTCGGAAGTCAAAGGTAGCCATTACGCAGACCCTCCTTGACATGTGGTTACCGCTCCATGCTTCATCCGTTTCTTTCAGGGCCTCTTGTATTGCTCCCACAGTTGACCTGCCCTCAAAAAAGCCATGTTGATTTTCGGCTGAACCCCCACAGCCTCAATTACGTTCTTAGTCTGGCCCGTATGAGCTGCTCAAAGAGCTTGCCCACACCGTCCAGCATATAGATGGGTCTGTAAGAGGAAGGTGTTATGGGCGGGCCCTTTCCCTTGTCCAGTAACAAAAGCCTTAACATTTGCTATTTTGGTTGCAGCCGTCCACAGTTTCTCTCTAGTGAAAAGAGACACCACTTCAGGTAGCATTTCCTCCATGATTACTCGGTCAGGGTGGTTGGGAAATAATTCACCAACTATGAGTTCCATCATCTGCGGGTCCATGTGAGCGACTAGTGATCTTCCATAAAGTTTTCTAATCACTATCTGATACCCAAGTCCTTAGGTGTCCGTGTCTACTGACATACGATACTTTCACCAATTTGAGGTTCTTACTGTTGTTTGTAGCACGTTTTCATGTTTTTTTGGCCATCATATATTCTTTTTTTGCTGCGTTTGCATCTTTCCCTTTCTTCCCAGCTCGGGATACCTTTTGTTTGAGTTGTAAACACTCCGTCCTTAACTCAGATATTTCTACGTTCTGCCAGTATACCGGGGGTTTGGTGGTTTTTCCAGAACTCCATGGCATATAGACTTCCATCCTTTTCAGCAATAATGCCAAAGGGTTCGGTCCTTTCTAGTTTCGCAACATTCCAGCTCCACCTGTTCCTTTGAGTCTTGCAGACCTTTGGCCTCTGGTTTTCTACCCATCTGGAAGTTGATATACTGGTGATCGCTAGCAGCGTAGTATTCGAGGACTTCCCAGCCTGTGATCCCACGTGCTGCTCCTGGTATGGCCATAGTAATGTCTAAGATGGTCTCTCGGTAGCCTGCTCTTCTGAAGGTCGTCGACCTTCCGCCGTTAAGAATGGTCAAATCTAATCAATCAGCCATGTCAGTAACTTCTTGGCCCCTTGTGTCTGAACATGCATGACTTGGTGTTGAAGTCTCCTGCAAGTATGATTTCTCCGTCCAGACTACGGCATAGGTCTTCAATCTCATTAAGTTTCTTACGAAAGACCGCAATCCCCAAGTTAGCGAAAGGTAACAGCATGGTGTTGTTAATCATTCAGATCGCCGCTAAGCCGCTCGTATCGTAAATCCAGCTATAGCCTTTTCTCTGCTCATATTGTTCGCAAACTATGAACACATCAGCACCTATTTCTGTTGCCACACTTTCAACACTGCTGTCTCCTGTCCACTCCATTGCGTTCCGCCGCGATGTGACCGTAGTCAGTACAGCGGAAGCATCGTTTGGTAAGCCATTAGGCTCTCTCGAAACTCCGTCTTGGTCATATTAACTGTCGCATTCTGGACAGCTATCTGCCCTAGCAGATGCTTGAGAGCCTTCTTTATTTCTTCTGTGGTGGTTGCAACAGGTCCGGTATTTGGATCTGTGCACGGGGTGCAGCTTGTTGTACCCCCCAGTTTTTTACCTCCCATTTGGATATCTGGCTTGCTGCACCCGGTGTGGCTATGGTGATGTCCAAGATGGTATCACGGTAGCCTCTTCTTCTGAAAGTAGGTGAATTCCCCGTGTTCATGATGATTAGGTTCAGTCTGGCCGCCGTATTCGTGGCTACGCGTCTCCTGGTGTCCGTTCAAATGCTGCCCTATTCGCATGATTTGGCATTGACGTCACCCGCTTCCATGATGTTTCCTCATTTGGTGAGAGATAGAAGCTGACGGAAGTTACTTTAGGTGTCGTGACCCATACACCATTATTTCCTTTTGTTTTTCTTTTTCTTGACGTCCAGGAAATCCGCACATGTCGATGATCCCGTTGCGGGGTCAAAGTTCTTTTCGGGGTCTCTCTCTGCACATAGATAGCATTTTGGAATGGCTGTGCAGTCAGTTGTTTGGTGATTTTTATCACTGCACTTCCAGCACGTCCCTGCTCTGTCAGTTGCTTAACAACCCACCCCCATATGACCATACCCGCGGCAAGTACGACGTGCCTGAACGGGAGTTAAATAAAATTTTCATGAACGTCTCAGATCTTTGCTGGATCTTTGAGTTAATCATAAATAGGGATGTTTTGAACAAAAATGGAAATGTTTCGTCGAGCTCTGTTAAAATAAAACTGTTTTAAATGTTTTTTGTACATTTTTTCATTAATTTCGTAACTAAAGCTGCTTTTAAATACTTTTTTCAAAGTTACGTATCAGCGAATATCTGCAATTATTTTTTGGGTCAAAGCACTTGATTTAAACAAAAATTTCCCGCTTATCCAGTGTCGCTATTTTATTTTTAGACAGCTACATAATTTTTTGAAGGTCAAAGAATGGTCTGATTTTACGCAATAAGCAGATAAGCGGAAAAATTTTGTTTGAATCAAGTACTTTTAGTGAAAAAGCACGTCCATTGACTGCACATTTATTTCTAATACAAATTTAATTGATACAGTCGCTATACGAAAATGTCGTTTTTACCTGCCTGTTTTTCGGACTGTTTTTAAACGACTGCAGCTTAATTTTCATAAAGGGCATTTAGTTTTAATGAAAATCATCTCTCCTGATAAAAAAAAAGTAATAAAAAAAGGATAAACATAAATGATCAAAAACCAATGATGTGGACTGAGGTGACGGCTCAATGCACAATTACAAGGTTAAAATTGATTAGCAAGAGTGGCCCCGTCTTCGCGCAAAATTTGTATGCTATGAAATAAATATGAGCTTCAGATGAATTGTGGATAAAAATAATTTGCGAACCTAAACAGACAAGAACATAATTGGTTTTTGATCATTTATGTTTATTTTTGATTTATTTATTTTTTGATTAGGAGAGATGGTTTCCATTAAAACTAAATGCGACAATTTTCAGTGTTTTCAAAACAAGAAATTCTTACGAGAAAGAGTACATACAAACAACAATTTTTTTAAAATTAAGTTGCAATCGTTCAAATAGAGTCCGAAAAGAAGGCAGGTAAAAACTACATTTTTGTACAGCGACTGTATCAATTAAATTTGAATTAAAAATAAATGGGCAGTCAATGGACGTGTTTTTTACGTTAAAAGTACTTGATTCAAACAAAATTTTGCCGCTTATCTGGTTTCGTTAGCTCGTTTTAAAACATTGTGAGAATTTTTTGAAAATTGCGTAAAATCAGACCATTTTTTGACCTTACAAAAATTATGTAGCTGTCTAAAAATGAAATAGCGACACCGAATAAGCGTGAAAATTTTTATTTGAATCCAGTGCTTTGACCCAGAAAATTAATGTAGCGATTCGCTGATACGTAACGTTGAAAAAAGTATTTGAAAGCCGCTTTAGTTACGAAATTAGTGAAAAAAGGTATAAAAAACCTTTAAGCCACTTTTATTTTGACAAAGGTTGACCAAATATTTCCGTTTTTGTCAAAAGCATCCCTATTTATGTTCTACTCAAAGATCCTGCCAATATCTGAGACTTTCATAAAAATTTTATTAAACCCTAGTTCAGGCACGCCGTGCAACGGAAATATCGTAGCAACGTCTCCCTTCTGCTAATCCAGCACTTTACCCAGCCTATCTTTATGTGGCTCACCTCGTCCAATTTGTTAGCATATGTCTCATCCCTTTTGACAAATGCCATAATACTGCCCCAAAGATTCGCCCGCGAGAAATTAATCTTAAAATCTTCACTCGTGTTTATACCTAATAAAGTCTCCAGGGCTCCTCTCACTTCCTCCTTTTCCGTTGTGGCATCTAAATCAGGGATGTCCATCACAGCACTGGGTACTAGTGAACGGACCTTTCCTTCTTCTCCTATAACAGCTTGGAGAGCTGTTCTCATTATTTACCTCTTTGGCAAGTGCCATGCCCATGGCTATTTCATTCTCATTGTTGTCGCTTCGTAATACTTTCATTTGTGTGGTTTCCATAAATATAAAGTAGTAGTGGTAGTAGTATTAGCACTAGTAATAGTAGTATTTTTTTATAGTAGGAAGGGAAATACTGCATAAAACACCCAGCCTAAGATTCTTCTATGTGAAAAAACAAACCGTAGGCCGATTAGAGTCAGATTCTTACTGACAGGCGTGATTGCTGGAGAGATTGATCAGCAGCCTGGGTCAGAGCAGCGTTGCGAAACAAACGTGTTATTTAAATAAATAACACGGGAATTCTAGATTAATATACGCCTACCCCGATCCGGAAAATAACTTTGTTGCGTATTTGTTGTTAAAACGCAGTTTTTTGAGAAACATAAAAAAAATTAACACAAAATGATTAGAAATTAATAAAATTATTAAAAATTAAGGAAATTAATAGAAATGATGGACCAAAATTGGAGAGCCCATCCGATATGACCGAAAATTACTGTGTGAGGGTTTTCCGATTTACTGATTTTAAATCCAAAGTCAAAATGTGAAAATACATGATAGGGGAGCCAATATGGTGGACCCAACTTATTAAAATGCAACAGATGAATGAAACACACATATGTTCATTACTTCAGTATGAGGTCAAAGCTTAATAAAAACTTTAGTGAAGAAAGCAAAAATAACTACTACTTATAGCACATCATATACATATATTAGGCTCATAATTGATAACTGGTAAGTAACACTCGTAAACCTTTGGATGAATGTCAAGTTCAGTATAGGTTTTTCAATTTATAACGTAAATTTTCACATAAAACGACCTGAAAACCCCGTGAGTATCACTTTTTAATCTAATCTGTTTTATTTGTACAAGTTCGGTGCGCCATGTTGGATTCTCGATCTTGTATTTTGACATTTTGACTTATTCGAAATTAGCAAACGGAAAACCCCCCATACAATAATTTTCAGTCATATCAGATCGGTTTTTCAATTTTGGTCCACCATATTGGATCCACGCCATTTTGAATTTTGATATTCTGACTTTAAATTATAATTGGATAATAATAATTGGAAATAGAAAATACAATTGCATTTCTGGTACCAGGAAGTCATCGACTGATTGAAATTCAGAATTCGGATTCAGCATGGCAAAATCTAACGAAAAATATGTTCAGCATATCAAATATAATATATGAGCATCCATGGTATTCAGTAATACAATTTTTTGTCGAAAAATGTCAAATTCAATGTGGATTTTCAAGATTTTGTCACGATTTCCTCACGTACTTTTTTACTTTAGCTCACTGATCTAGAATTTCTCTGTGTTATCTTAGTTGCCTAGCGCTTTACTGTTAATGATAATAATCGTGAATACAATAATTATATGTTCCATGGATTCACTGAAGAAATTCTTTCAAAATCTACTTTCAGCTGAAATTCCAGTGTTCGAAAACTTTTAACGAATAAATAGTTCTTCGAAAATTTGGTAAATCATCAAATTTAGTACAAGAGTTGGAGTGCGCGTATAATGGTAGTAATGTCAGTAGCAAAGCTACTTCTTTAGAGCCACTTTGTTCGCACATCTCTCGCCACATCAGCTAAATTCTTAGGGCAATCCTGTTGTTCAGGATAGCTGTAAAGATCTTATACAGTGTGTTCAAAAAAGTTATTGGCTTTTAATTCTCTTGGTTGGACAAGTTGCCTCTTTTCCGTAGGAGTATATTGCGTCCTAACACCAGCCACTGGCGAATGTGCGTTTCCGAATGTAAATATGATGTGAATATGGGGGCCAAATGATGATGTGTAGAAGTGAACTTTTTCCACCCGGAGTTCTTGATACCATCTGCTCCAGCAACGGAAAAGTTCTTCGTGCCTCTAAATGCTTTCTTCGCCTCTTCGGCAGTCATTGATGTGCATTCCCCCTCAGATGTTACCAGGTTGTCGCAAAACACCTTGAAGCGGATGATATTATCAGTATCTTCTTTTAACCCCAGTGTTTTTGGGATCTTGTATATCTCTCTCCAAAAAGTCTCCACCTCGTTGGGCTTGGGTGGAATATCGACATAAACAGGCTGATCACTGAAGAGGCGAGATGCGTCAGGCACAAACTGTTGATACTTCCTGATCCATCTCTCTCTCTCTCTCTTCGGTATTCTTTTCCTTGCGTCAGTTAACACCTGTATATTGTCAACAATGGGCTGCTTAATTGTCAGCAGCTTTGAGTTGTTCAGTGTATGATTGAAAATCCTTAATTCTTGAGCGAACTTTTGAATCCTTTCTGTGAACGGCTAAGCAGATGTTATGTAGTCAATCACACACTGAATACGGTACGCATTCTCTCTTGCCCATCCAATCTTCTTGTTTAGTTGATACACGCGTCTTTTGGTATTTTGATCCATCTTCGGATTTAGCCTTCGATTTGAATCAGCCAACGCTCTCGCAGCACCATAAACTGAACAATTGATTGTCCAGAGGTCGGACTCCTCCGAGATATTTTCACGAAGGGAGGCCTTAGGGTTTAGAAGGAACCTGTATGTCAATGTTCCTTCTTGTCCTGAGATTGCTATCATCTCTTAGAAAGTGTCTGCTTTCCACGGATGGTCTTAATGTCGCTTCTTCATCTCCGTCTACAGCTTGTTTAAGCAACTTTTGGGGAAGCGCTCCGCGAACATATCAATTTTTCAAGGGTTTTGCTTGTGGATATAAGTGTTATTAGACATCTTAACACTGGAGAGCACTATACATACCTAGACGTGCCTTAAAGCCGTATTCAGCACATAACATCAGTTCAAGAGTCTCTCCGAAGCAGAGACAAGCATCTCCTTCGGCAGATTTGGTCTTCAAATCTGTCGGCGTTGAAAAAAGTATCTGCGACTAACATGCTTGCCGTCCCCGTTCTACTCTACTCGTTTCGTCTGGTTCACTGGACGAAGAACGAGCTTACGGCCCTTGATATCACCACACGTATGTTCATGCATATGCATAAAGGCTTGCATATCAATTCGTCTGTTCCGCGATTATACATCTCACACACCAAGGCAAACGCGGACTTCTGAACCTCTAATGTCTTCATAACCGAATTGTTCTGAGTAGAGCTTACGTCGTTGTAAATGAAAAAGATCCTTTCCTGAAAATGGTCAGGAATCACAAGATGATTGGCAAAGGAGCGTTCCTTTACAAAGCCGCGGAGCAAGTGGCTGAGACCCTTGGTCTGAATTTCAACATCAGAAGTTTCATTTTCGCATGCCAGGTCGGTGTCATTTCCACCTTAGTATACCGTGACCGCATTTTATGTCAAGAAGTTCGCAGCGATAGGTGCGGAGCGTGACATGCACACGCTGAGTACCTAGAACACTTTCTATCTGGGTGTCCCATCCATGCGGGAACAATGTATATCTACAGACATAATGCGGCCCCAAGAATTCTTTATCACCATCTTTGTCGCGCTTACGGTGTTGGCCGCGACACTGCTCTGCCGAACGCTCGAAGGGAGATGGAGTTAATTGACCAAAACGAGAAGCGACCAATTTTCTGGAACTACGATTTTCGGACTGCAGCCTCCGTCATTCACTGGAGGCCTGACATTGTTCTCCATGGCTTCGAGAAACGACCTATATTTGTGATCGAATTCTCGTCTCCGGCCGACTACAACATCACTGCCAAGGAGAAGGGAAATTACGAGTTTTGTCAAGACCTTAAATGGGGGTTGCAACGACTGTACCCAAAATATTCGGTTGAAGTAATTGTCCTTGTGATCTGTGCTCTCGGAGGTGCGAAACTATCACTTTTTCATAACCTGAAAGCCATCTCACGGTCATGAGACGTGGCTATAAGTGTGATTTACCGCGGTTCTACTGGATGCCAATGTTATTTTTATATGGTTTTGCTCCCAGTGAGACTCTACGGTCGTGGTTTAACCTTTCTTTGTAATTATATATACTCTCTAAATTTTCATCAGTTAAAATCCAACTGATTCAATCAGTAAGACAATGTTCAACTGAAATATCGGTTATTTTTCGGAGTCTGACTGATGAAAGAGTTAAATGGCCACTAGTCGGATATTACCGATTAGATTTGTCATTCCAAGTAACTAATTATTGTCAGTTATTATTTCTGGTTAAGTGATTGTTCAGTTCGTTCAGTCAGTTTGCAAACATACTCTATGCGCAATTGAAAAGGGGCATGGGGATGAACGGCGTATGCTTGCAATCCAGTGTTGTAGAGAGAGCTTGTATGTATTTTCAGAGGTTGAAAAGTAAACAAACAAAGTTTTAAGTGTCGAGTTTTAAGTGAAAACCATTAAAGTGCAAGTTATTAGGATTTTTGGCGATATAAGGAAAAAGGACAAACTTCTGAAAAAAATTATTTTTGAGGTGAGTTAATTTAACATATAGTTGTGAAGCACACGTCTAAAGTTTCTGCAATGTAAATGTTATACCCTACTAAAAAAAAAGTCAGAAATCGTCAGGAAAATGGTCACGACTTCTGACCATTTCTGACCACTTTTTTACGTTTCTCGAAAGAGATCATTAGGAAAACTCAGAATTCATGAGAAATGTTCAGAAATCGTCAGAGCTTGGGTTCGAAGGATAATCCTTTTATTCGGGTTCCAAAAATAGAATGACATAAAACCTAATGACTTTTATATTTGACAGGTTATTCATATTATTTATTTATATTAATTTATATATATTCTTCCGACTTATATTTAATTATTAGTATTTATATATTAAATGACTCAGAAGGTAAATTCTTTTGGGTTGGCCTAACTGGAGTCCTAGCCGATGAGCTGCCTGGTAAAATGAGAATCAGCATACCTTCAGAAATAGACGATTCCTGACTTTTTTAGTAGGGTATTCACGTAACCATTGTTTACATAAAGAGAGAGTGAATAATCCATAAAATAGAATAAATATAACCAATAAAATGTTAATCAATAAAACACAAATTAATAAAAGGCAAATATAGAAATACACATGATAATTACAAAAATGTAACCTTGGCGTTGCAGAAGTGCTTCAATTATGCTTGTTGCCTGTTTGCTTCTCAGCAGTGCTGCCAGATCAGTGTAATTGTCCAGCAAGATGTATAGGTTTCTTTTTGTTCATATAGTGTAATAACAATAATATTTTGCATTTATTAATTGAGAATTTGTTCAGTTTAATGCATTTAGTGGAAAGTTTTGAATGATTGTGTACATTTAGTGGAAAGTTTAGGTTTATTAGGCGACGCTAGCGCAAAACTTGCCTAGAAACACTGCTTTTTAGTATAAGAAAGCAGTAAGTCAAAACAACCAAAATAAAGAAAATTACGAAATAATGAGTTTCAGTTGATTATGAGACATCAATTTATATTTTATTGATTATATTTATTTCATTTTACGTATTTTTCCCTGTTTCTATGCATTATTGTAAGTGGAAAATATCTCACTCTGACACATGGCGACTCAATAAGTTTATCTCACTTTAGAATTGGATCTTCATGTACTTGGTAATTGTTAAAAAAAACAGTTTTATACCATGCTGTGGTTTTTAAGTAATGTATTTTATTCTAACAATAATTATTATAACTGTGCGTTTTTAGCTTTTAGCTATCCTTCATAAGAAGCTAATTGGAATTTGGCTAAGGCAATTATTGCAGAATTTTCAAATTTGAAAAGCCAGTATAAAGAATATGGATGTGTAAGTTATTTTTAATTTTATTTTTTCTTCTAATTTTACTTATTAATATTCTTACTTCATTCTTAATTTGTTTATAGGAACACTATTTTGATCGGAAAGCAAGGAAAGCATTTTTCAAAGTGCGCTTATGGAAGGCGAAGAAAAATATATCGGATTCGGAAAAAAGCAGAATAAGAAGCATTTTATTTTAGAGCATTCAGACTTTGCATATTTCTATTGTATGCCCACAGCTTACTTTTAAGAAGTGGAAACAAGGGTGCAACCCCGGGAGAACAGCGATATAGCAAATTGTCCATCCAACATGGGTAAATCTTAAAAACTTAACAAATCGACCGTTTCGGTGACTTCTATGGGCCGTAATCGGTCCCTCACTTGACATTTAGTAGTTTAAGTCATATGTCGATCATGGCGATGGGTTGTGGAAGCGGGTTGCCTGCCAACCTTTCAGGGTCACAAACAGAAAATACCGGACTCACAGTGTTTCTATCAAAATTTCTTGCATAATGCCGTATATTCTTCCCTGTCTGAAGGCCAACTCAAGGGCCTGCATACTGGCGAAGAGAGTCAACGTTGTCCCGCTGCTACAGTTATGTTCGAGAGACATGATGATGAGAGCCACAGATCTTGAAGAAATAGGGAAGCTGGTCATGGGATCGGCCTACTTTCTATAGGACAGCGATACTAATCCACCAGTGGAGGTACGTACACTGGTAGATTACTGCAAGGTAAGGAGTCTTCCTCTTCTGCTGGGGTGCGATGCTAATTCCCACCATACTTTGTGGGGCAGCACGGACATCAACTAAATAGATAATGATCTATTGGAATACCTAATCACTACTGATTTAGATATTTTCACGGGAAGTACCCCGACGTTTCGTAACTCGGTCAGAGAGAAAGTCACCCAAGTTCGAAGTTAAATACGGCCCAGAACTGGCACAGTATT
>CAKNWW010347364.1:0-22722 GCA_932074435.1 Andricus kollari | reverse complement strand
TGAAGTTTGTGGGCTTTGGGTCTAAATTGTGGTTTAGTAGGTTTGGGCCTTGTGGGCTTAGGGTTTGTGGGCTTGGGGTTTGTGGGCTTGGGGTTTGTGGGTTTGAAGTTTTTGGGCTTAAGGTTTGTGAATTTTGGGTTTGTGGGATTGGAGATTGTGGATTAGTAGGTTTGGGGTTTGTGGGCTTGGGGATTGTGGGTTAGTAGATTTGGGGTTTGTGGGCTTGGGTTTTTATGGGCTTGGGGTTTGTGGGTTTGAAGTTTGTGGGCTTGGGGTTTGTGAATTTGCAGTTTGTGGGTTTGGGGTTTGTGGGCTTGTGGGTTGTGAGTTTGCAGTTGTATTTTCTTATCAGTATTGCGTTTTTTACAGTATTAGAAGCATTTAGGCTGTTTTTTTGCCAATATTAACAATGAACCCATATATGACAGGTCGCAGACTTGTGCTAGTTTCAAATTTGTGTTGAGAATATGAAATTATACTGGAATCTTATTGTTGAGTTTTTGATCAACTTAATTTTTCGAGAAGATACCTGTTATACTGAATGGCCTGGTCGCTGGTGGAAATTTATATTGAGTTGTCCCGAGTATTTACAAAAAAAATTTACCGAGGTGTATCGAGAATTGTGAGGTCGGCAGAATTTTGTCCATTTTTCCCCACTGTGCGCCGTCTTGACAGGCTTAAAGAAATCCCTCAGCCTCCGATCTGAATCCAGCATTCATTAATATACCCTACTTCGAAAGATATAAAAAGCCATAGAAACAGAAGAGACTGCATGAGGAAACGTATGGACGTAAGGGAAGCTAAAGAGGTATGCCAGGACAGAAAAGTGTGGCGACAAATAGTTTCTAGGAAATGCATGATGAAGAGTGTCAGTGGAGTGAATAACGCCTAAAGGGAAGCAGCTTGGATACTAACAAGCTCGAGTGGAGAGCTTTACATGATAAACAACACGGGAATTCGAGATCAGTAAAAATCTATACCCCCCACCCCCCCACATCAGAACCGAAGAGCACAATGAAGAGTCTCACTGAGTGAGTCAGGCTTGCCCCGAAAGGGATATGGCCTCATACTATAGTAATAACAATTTTTTATTATCTGGTTATCAAGATGGTTATCAAGCTTCTTGAGTGCCTGGAGGTGCATCCAAGAATAGTGAGATGAATGAAAGAGCTTATGCTCTTGTGGCAGACAAGATTTGTCATAACATCTGACAAAAGACAGGTGACTACCAGCTATGTCACATATAAAAGGGGGCCTTCCAAGGAGACTCTCGCTGTCCGATAATTTTCTGCATCTCCCTCTTGCATCTATTTATTGTGCTTGAAATCAATAGCTCTGGATACGCAAATCGTACATCAACATGAAATCGTTAATGCTACGGCATTAATAGGCACATAGCCTAGCATCACTAATACCTTTGGCGCTCAAAAGTGATGTACAGGAAGCAGAAAATTCGCTTCTACAAAGAGAACATGCTGACAAACGCCTTCACGGTAAATTTTACGAGATTATACGTAGACATTAGCTATCGACGGTTGTGTCCAACAGGTTTCTCAAGTCTGCTGGATTGAGATCGGAGGCTGAGGGATTTCTTTTCACCTATCAAGACGGCCTTATAGACACCTTAGTTTACAGCAAGCGTATATTATATTTACCTGTAAGCGATACCAACTGTCGAGCGTGTAAGCAAGAGCCAGAAACACTTGGAGATGTTCTCAGTGGATGCTCGAAGTATGCACATAAGTATATTGAATGCACAATGCGGCTCTAAAAGTGTTGGATTACCATCTTTGGCATTTATATGGTGTTGGTGTAAAGCCGGTATTGCCATGCGCTCATGGGGGACTGAAGTCCGTCGTGGAAAATGACCAGTGTAAGATCTACTGGAATCTTCCATTCTCCACCACTCAACGTATCAGTGCTCCAAGGCCTGATATTTTGCTTCAAGATCTCAAGATAAAGATCATTTACGTGATTGAATTCTCGTCATCAGCCAATGTAATATCATTGAAAAGAATACGAAGATTCGGGGTAAATATCAAGCACTTCTTTTCGAGCTTAGCAGGCTGTACCAAGGCTACAAAGTCCATCTTGTAGTTCTCATAATTGGCTGTCTTGGAGGTATGAAAGCTTCATTTCTTTGCCAACTCAACAAGATTCCGGCTTGCCAGCATCAGGCTCGGTCCATCGCGAACAGGATGCAAAAGGCTGTTCTTCTGGGGTCACTTCATCTGCTCCTACAACAGTGTTCCTTATAACATCCTATAATGAAATAGTAACTCTAAAATCTATCCAGAGGCGAGAGCTTCACCCTCATCTGTCCCGTCTGCCGCGTGAGGTTATCCGCGGCTAGAGATCGGACTGCAACTGCCAGTGTTGTACGATGCCATCTCGTGTAAATTTCCCGCTCTTGCTTACCTTCTGGGACAGAAGTAACCGGAGTGGATGACGTACACGTTCTAGTTGCCCCGGGATTGATTGACTCACTGAACGATGATCGTAGCTTCCGGAGCCTAAACTTCTCCAATTTTTAATTTAAACATTTTCTTATATTCATTGGCATTATTTAATTACATATTTACTTACTATCCCTTCTATCATTTATTTCTACATCGCCCGCAAATCTAGTAATTTTGTCGGCAAAACAAGTTCTAGGGAAAACGGGATTTCGGAAAATGAATACCTATTGAAAAAATATCGAAATTATGAAAAAAAATCGATTATGACTTTGATATATCGTTTTCTAAATATCGATATCTAAGGCCGATACGCCAACATCTGCACCGGACCTTTACCTCATATTTAAAGTCGAAGATGCTCATTCAGCAGTGGCTGGAGTTTAAACGCACCGTACTCTTACCGAAGAAAGGCGAATTGTCTAACCCAGAAAATTACAGTTCAATACACTAGCGGACCGAATGAACGGAACGGATACGCTATAGTGTATCCTTATAGTATCCATATCATATCCTCTCCGTATCATGGAAGAAAAACTCATCAAGAAAGGAAGATGAACATTTAACTTGTTGAAATTCGGATTCTACGTGAAATTTTGCGTTAGAAGGTCACGGAGTAATTGCAATAGTTTTCCTCGCGACGATAAAAACTTTTAAAAAATATAATACTTATTGACAACGTGGGCTGAAGGCGACTTCAAGCGCATCCATAATCATTTAAGCAGTACTGCCTAAACGATTGGGGATGCTTGATTATGGACGCTTGAAGTCGCCTTCACTCAGGTTGTCGATAGGTATTATATTTTTTTAAATTTTTTATCGTTGCAAGGAAAACTATTGCAATTACTCCGTGACCTTCAAACGCAAAATTTCACGTAGAATCCTAATTTTAACAAGTTAAATGTTCATCTTCCCTTTTTAATGAGTTTTTCTTGCATGATACGGAGAGGATACGATGTGGATAATATAAAGATACGCTGTAGCGTATCCGATCCGTTCATTCAGTCCGCCAGGGTAACTTATTTGAACAAGCTGCATAAGATCTTTATGTAACAGGAGTATGGTTTCCTCGTTTTCTCGCCGTGATTTGGAGCAACAAAGTAGGTTTTTGTTCGTGATAGGGTACCTTACCGGCCCGGGTAAAGTGAACTTTATTCTGCTGCACGGTACTTGTCCCTTTAAAATAACCTAAAACGTCATATGATCCCAGATAGCAAACGTGCGGGGCACGTTACTCGCATGGCGTGCTAGGCACGCGGTGTGTGCAGGGTGCGAAGCACATGCGTCGCATTTTGTGAGGGACACGTACGTGCGAGGCATATGCCTCGCAATTTGTGATGAGAATGGTGAATGACAACAATGAGGTTCATGATGCAAAACTAATCTTAGGTGGCAGCACCGAGCCGAGTACTAGACCCTCTGTCAATGAGATACGAATTTCAATCAAAGAAATTTTATTAATAAGTATAAAGTGCCATTTATACCTTGTAAACATAACAAAATATATTTTTCAAACTTTTTAAATTATATTTATCATATAGCATTTGTAAAAGGTTGATAAATCCTTTTCTGACTGTCACATGACATTCACATGACCTTCGCATATAAGCATTAAGCATATATTTAAATATTATTCATCCTCATATATTTAGTTACAAGCAACCGTACATCAAGCACAATATTTTGTTCGTCTCATCGACAGAGGGTCTAGTACTCGGCTCGGTGCTGCCACCTACGATTAGTTTTGCATCACGAATCTCATCGTGCCTAGCACTTTACTGACACGCGGTGAGTCTCACGTTCTGCGTGCACCAATGCTGCTTTCTCGACACATTTTGCGGAAATTTTTATTAGTAATTTAAGAGTATAAATAAACAAATTTAAAATATTTGGATCGGGTAAAATGGTTAATATTAATAATGCATAGGGCAGAACTTCATTTTTTGTTGTATCTTCCTAAAAAATAATTTTTTATCAACTTATTTAAGTTCATGAAAAATTATTTTGGAAATTATTTTTTATTTTTTAATATCTATTTAATAAAATATTAAAGTCAATATGAAAAAAATTATGGATTTTATTATTTTATTAAATAGTTTTTTTTTATTTTCCCTCCAGTCACCGACGCCATGTTGATTTAACCTCAGTACCAGCGGGCCCTCAGAGGTAACCCCCCACCCCTCACCAACCTGGCACTTGACTGATGGTGGTCAACGTCGCGGTTTCTTTGTTTTTTATTTGTGATGTGGTTACTTTTTATAAGTTTTCTTAGTACGCGACCCCGACGGATATTTCTGGAGAATTTCAAAAATTAAATTGTTGAAAGAAATTCCAGTGATATTACTCCACTCCCTGCTCGTATTATATCTGTGGCAAGTAAATAAAAAAAAAAAGTAACCTCAATTCTATTGTTCACACCAGGACATGAGAATGAAAACTCTGTAAAGGCCATTTGAATTTGGCTCGAAAAATCATATTATTGTTATTATTCATGATTCAGTGCCAGTTATCATTTTCATTTCTGCAACTTAATGTAAAAATCATTTTAATCGCACTACGTGCTCGCATTTTACCCGCACTCGTGTTACTCGCACGCCGTGCGAGGCTTATGCGACCACATGGAAGACACATCTGCGTGGTGATATGAACTCACGTAATGCGACCTTATCCGCACGCGTGCGACCCATAATTCTCGCACTGTGCAGGCATTTTGTTATCTGGGATGAGAAAATTCGGAAATCATACTCTTATTACATAAAATATCGTGTGTACCGAGGCAGCGAAATCTTTTCGCAAACTCACGCTCGGCCGTAAAAATACTATTTCGCTGCCTTGGTACACAATATACCATTGCATCTATCCTAAACGACACGATTGCTCAAAGAATTGAGCCTGTGGGGAGAGAGATGTACGAACGACGTGGCTCGCAGAAAGGTGTAGCAAATTATCGAGAGAACCTGCTGAAATTAATAGGTGCGTCTGCAAAGACGCAGCATTCCACCAACACTGCCTGTCGACTGCCTGTATAGACTACTGGAAAGCTTTCGATTCAAGCTGTTATAGCCTTATTATCTGTCTGTTAGAAAGCTTGAAGGTTCACTGGCACATAGTGAGATGCATAGAGAGATTGATGCCTCTTTGGAAAACTAAATTCACTATATTATCTGGAAATTTCGTTTGACAGCCCACAGCGTCACCTTTCGGAGGGGTGTCTTTCAGGGCGACACCATTACCTATCTGCTCTTTGGCATCACACTTCTGCCGCTATCTCTTGCATTAAACAATTTTCCTGGGTACCTCTGCGGCGACAAAAATCATTACGAGTACAAGGTGACTCATGTATTTTATATGGATGACGTAAAGATATATGCCTGTAGTTCAAGCCAAATTTAGAATGCTTTAAATGTGTGTTATTAGACATCTTGAAACTAACAAGACCTATACATAGCTATGCGTGCCCGAGAATGGTGATAAACCTGGTATCTTCGTTTAACATGCTTGCTGTACCGGTTCTTCTCTACTCTCCTGGAGTGTTTCCATGGGGGAAGCACAAGCATGCTGCACTCGATATCGCCACACGTAAGATCATGTATATGCAGAAGAGCTTGCATATCAATTCGTCCGTTCCTCGATTATATATCCCACGCCGTCAAGGCGGGCGCGGATTTCTAAATCTTCAATGTCTTTATAACCATATTATTCTGGGTACATCTTACATCTTTACAAATGGAAGAGGTCCTCACCTAAAAATTGTCAGGAAACGCAAGATTATTGATAAAGGAGCATTAATTTACAAAGCCGCGGAGAAGGTAGCCGAGATCCTTGGTCTGCATTTTAACATCAGAAGTGAGGAAAGTACATGACTTCATCTAGATGCCTCAGTTCTTGAAACCCAAGTAAAGGAATCAGAAGTACGGAAACTTTTACAGAAAAGTAGAAAATCAGCCCTTGTCGCAGGAGCTAACTTTTGCTTTCCCCAGATCATCAGGATTCAACTCAGGTACAGAGGGTTTTATTTTCGCGTGCCAGGATAATGTCATTTCCACCATAGTATACCGGAACCGTGTTTCACATCAAGAAGTTACTAGCGATAGGTGCAGAGCATGTCATCCACACACTGAGTACATAGAACAAATACAAGCCAGGTGTCCTAATCACGCGAGAACGACGTACCTCTACAGTGATAATGCAGCCCTAAGAGTGCTTTGATACTATATTCGCCGCTCTTATGGTGTTTGCCGTCAGCCTGCCCTGTCGAACACCCAGAGGGAGATAGTCACTTGTCCTAAACGAGAATCACCAAGTTTTTTAGAACCACGATTTTCGGATAGCTGTCGCCATTGCACACATGAGGCCTGGCATCATTCTCCAGGACTTCGAAAAATGAATTATATTCGTGATCAAATGCTTGGCTGCGGCCGACTAAAACATCAATGCCAAGGAGGAGGAAGAGGAGGAGAGGTATCAGACCTTGAAAGGGAGCTGTAGCGACTGTACCCAAAATATTCGGTTAAAATAATTCTCCTTGTGAACGATATTCTCGCAGGTGCGAAAACGTCACTGGTTCGTAATCTCAAAACCATATCCGCGTACTAAAAACATGCCGAGGCACTTGCGAGATGGATGCAGAGGGCTGACATCCTTGGGTGTCATTCTACAATATTGTACCCGCTCCCGGCGAAACCGCAATAACGTTCCAGCTGTAACCACGTCTTTCGAACGTGAGAGAGGTGGGTTACAGTAAGCGATGGACTTAATTCGACGTTCCGGTAAAATTCTCGTGCACTCTGAGGGCACGGAGCGACTCAAGGTCAAACGCATTCTGAATCTTCCCCGCAAGTGTCTTAGCATTTCGAAGACACGTAGGGATGCTGTGCAGGCCATTAACCAGTGAAAGCTTGGCTCCTACAAGAGCACCAATGATCAGGACGACTAGCTTAACAGAATACTCCGGGTATATCCGTCGCAGCTCCCTTATAATGTCTTTATACCTCTCTTTGTTTTCATTCTTCTTGGCTGTGATGTTTTTTTCGGCTGATACCGAAAATTCGATTACGAATATAGTTCGTTTTTCGATGTTAAGGAGAACTATGTCAGGCCTCAAGTGCGCGACTGATGCAATTTTCGAGAATATGAAGCTGTGGTATATGCAGCACTTCTCATTTTCGACAATTGACTGTATCTTCCTCGGAACGTTTGGCGGATCGGTATCAGGTCCAATGCCGTAAGAGTGAAAGGAATGAGTGAGGGCAAATTTAATAGCCTCCTTGAGTATTAACCACACTGAGTGGCAAAAAAAGTGAATGCAATTAACTAATTAAACTTTTCGATCACTCCGATATTAATTCATCTACAGTATTTTCAATCATTTAGGGATGACAGTTTCATTTTTCTAAAGTCTAGGGCGCCAGCCGCTATGAAATTTTACAAAAGTCTTTCAACTTAATGTCCACTAATAAGAGATTTTTACGTTAAGCCTTTTTAATGAATCTAGCGCAACTTCAATTAACTTCAAATTCCATCAAATAAATAAAAGTTCAGGGTTAAAATAATACAGTTTCATGGTTCTTTATTATAATTTTTAAAGAAGGAAACAGGTTATAAAAAAAGTTGCGTAAAAATATAATACCGAAACTATATCCTGAGATACTATGAAATATAAAAAGCGGAACTAAGAAATACAAAATCCACCAAATCTTGCCTCTTCACACGCGGTCGACCTCATTTTCTAAAATGCAATCCAAATGTCGACCAAGTATCTCAACTTAAGGTTATGAGTCGGAAGGGCTCATGACCTCCATTTTTGTGAAGCGAACACGAGAAAAAGCCATACCGAGACAAAAAAAGAAATAGCACAGAGAGCACTTAAAGTGAGCAAATCGCTTTGCCGGTAATTCCAAGTATCAGCCTTTACGTTGGCGTGCCAGAAAAGGACAGCGTCGGTCTTCGGTCTCTCTCCTCATGTCTCCAATCCTCTTGTTAGTCACTTGTTTTCTCAGTCGGCAGTGTACAGTAAGCATCCCTCCTACAATACTCCAAGAGTTTATTAGTCCTTTTAGTACATGTATCAGATAGGAAATTCTTAGAATGCATCATTCTTTTGGTTCCCTTCCAATATCTCGCATGCTGCATCGAGAGTCACTTACCAATGGCTCCTTTCGCCGATGCGTACAAGATACCACACTCGGGTTTGGGGCCAATCAGGGGCTGTGAAGCTCCCGTGTTAGCCAGTGAATCTGCTTTCTCATTACCTTTAATATCTTCATGGCCGGAAACCCAGATCAGAGTGACCCAGTTTTTACCGGAAACCTTAAAAATATCTTGAAAGCAATTCCAGACTAGTTTGGAATGTAAACTCTACAGATATAAGAGACTTAAGTGCTGCGTGACTGTCACAACAAATGTAAACGTGCTGGCCTTCATAAAACCGCTTACACCTCCTGGTTTAAATAATTCTTTTCTTTTCCCTTCATCATTCTATTTTTCCCTTTTAGGAAAGATGATCTGAAAGGGTTTCATGAAGTATAATTTCGTCAACATAACATCAGTTTGTATAGAGAGAATATTATACCCGCACAGTATACGCTTAATGATGTCATGTAGATCTGTCACCTTAACAGCACTTAGGTTGCCCTCTACAAGGAATCTATAGACTTCTGCTGCCGCAATCTTCCTTACGAAAATGTGCAACGGCGAGATATCCAGAGTGACCTCAAGATCTTCTGCTAGTGTTGTTTTCATAGCACCAGTGATTGCCAAGCCGAAAACCCTTTAGAGGCTTTCCAGTTGTTTTATAGTACTGATAAGTTCAGTCGTTGGTAACCAGATCGTTGATGCATATCATTGTATATAAAAAGTAAGTAATCTCCAGGTCATATACATAGCCTTAAGTGTAAAAATCTGATTTGTTTAAAACACGAATCAGGTCATCAATGTTAAGCGCCCACCAGGTGGATGAAAGACCTCCTCCCTGTTGGCATCACTTTGACACTTTGGCTTTGAATTCATTACCATGTAGTGAAATATGTACCGTTCTTCTTTTCAAGAAGGAGTGCATCCACCTTTTTACAGTGTCACTAACTCCGCGTGTTTGAGTAGAACCGTACATGAATTTAATTTAAGTGCTACCAAATACCCCGTCTACGTCTAGAGATGCGGCAATTGCTACTTCACCTTTCCAAATTGTATTATTAATGTGGGAGGTAAGTGCATAGTGAGCGTCTAGGTATATCTTTCTTTTTGAGAAGCAAATTGGTTCCTATGGAGAGGTTTTTCCGTTAGTATTTCCTCTTTCATGTAAAGGTCCACTGAATTTTCTTGTGTTTTCAACATGAACGAGGCCAAGGTGATTAGTATAAAGGATTTTGCCATCCATCGCCCATCTTAAGTGGTGACAGGCTTTTACTGCTCGCCCGCTCGCTCTCTAAGCCGCCTGGGTGGTAAAAATTGTCACTATTCGACCTTTATGGGAGGAGCTTTTCAGAAATTAATGAAAGCATGAAGAATTCTCCTTAGCACAGCGCCCCTGCATACGCCCGTTACAAATGGTAAAGTGGAAAATTTAATTGATACTTTTAGAAGAAAGGTAAATAGTATGTTGAACGATCGTTCAACGCTGAAAGCTGCAATTATGAAATTCTTATTTGACTACAGGAGTAAACTTCATGCAACCACAAATTAAGAACATATTAACATATTAATGTTTGGTCGAGAAATGAAAACTCGATTCTCATTTTTGCGTCGTCCTCCAGTAGAGAATTAAATTAAAGATTACCAAGAAAGGCAAATACGCTATAGTTTAGGGTTTATTGGTTCGTTGTAATGTGGGCGGGGAGCTCTTGAGAGCCCCCTCACTTGGCTCTCAGGCTATAAAGTTCATTGTGTTCGACGCGCATTTATTCTCAAGGCAGCAGACCGAATCTGGCCACCTTCACCGAGTTAGATTCTGGTGCATTTTCGTTGTTTACAACGTTATGGAAATTTACCTCTCGTGTGTCATGCATACCACATGGCACAGTGAATTGACGCGGTCCTCTTTGCACATAAATGTGAGCCTCACCCACTCTGCCCTTCGCCAGCCTCCCTAGCCAGGCCGCACAGATGACGGCCAAGCTAGGGTAGTCAGAGCAGACCTTCTACAGTCATCAGTTAGACGCTCACATTCATCACACTGCCTCGCTGAGTACGTAAGTGTATGTGTATGTGTGTTTTTTTCGCTCGAAATCGTCCAGCGACCATCAAGCCATAGACCCCTCGACATGGAGCCCCTTCCTTGGGTACAGGGATCAAATCCCAGACCTCCTGCTCGGTGGCCTGACGTACTGTCGCCTGAGCAATCGAGGCTCCTAATAGTTTAGGACAGGGATGGCCACATACTACTCCCAGTGCTTCCCTTGCTTCGCTTTTTCACCACTTTCGTTCCTTTCATTCGATGGTCAAGCAGCCGAGAGCTGATGTGCTTCCACCACCTCGAGCTTCATCCTACCGAAGGCGGTAAAAGCGGGGTTTGACGAGTTGGCAGATTTTCGCTCTTTGCTCTTTTCGTGGCCATCCCTGATTATTGTACAGAGAAATCAATTTTTTGATGGAGATTCAGTTGTAGCTCGAGATTATAGAGGGAAAGTGTCTACCTGAACAACAAGAATTATAACAAAACAAAAACAGTGGTGTAAGTTACATTCGAAGTTGATGATTTAATTTAGAAACGTCACGCGAATCAATTTTATAGGTGTAGTCCGGAAGTCAAAGATAAGAAAGAGGAGAAGAAAAAAGGATCAATTGTTAAGGATAAAGCGTCTTCAAAATAACATAAACCCTTCTCTGTCACTCAGCACGAATTCAGAATAGGAAGAAAGATTAACTACTAAAACGATTGATTTGTAAATAGTAGGCTTACGTTATTTTGTAAATACGTTATAATATATTTTTAAGGGTCATATGATAAAAACGGAATAAAAATTTAAAAAGGGAAAACTGCGATATCCCCTAAGTTAAGAGTTACTTATCATGCGTACTACGCTGCCGCTTTTTCCTAATTGTGTTTACGAGTCAGGACTTTGTAGTCCGTCTTTTCGAGTTGAGCGTTAATGAATCGTCTTGATACGATTGCAAGTATAAATTTAATATTTAACTGCAATCAATAAGAGTTATTCTGGAATTAGAAAATGTAAGTTAATTGTACTTTTCAATTACTTACTTAAAAACTTGAAATAAAGTATATAAATCAAAGCGTACAAACGAAATATGTCTTTTTCCTATTCAAGCCTGAAATATTCAGGAACTGTTCGTAAAAAATTCGTGCATATATTTCTCATACAAATAAAATTTAACGTTTCATTTTTTTCCTTGTATTCCGTCCCCAAAAGATTGTGCGACTTGAGTATACCTACCTGCGTGGTTTGACATGTATCTGGTCATACATAATTTTCTCTGCAAAAAATCTATTATTTTGGAATTCAACTACTTTTTTTTTTAAATTTGTTATTAGTCCAGTCAAATTGTGGAGTAGATAAAATTCTGCGGAATCAAAGAAATAAACAATGTACCTACACACCGAAAAAAGTAATAATGTTATAACCCCATTTAATCGAGAGTTATGGTTTTTCAAAGATTCCAGTCTTTTCTTATTTTTGCATAAAAACATTACTGACGTAGTTTTTTGAAGATACTTTATCTGTAAAGCGTCATACGTTAATATACAACAAGTATAGTGATTAATGTGAATAAAATTCTGCGTAAAACTAAAAAAATCTTCTAACCCTATTAGTTCACGAGTTGTGACTTAGCAAACCGGTGTTTTTCCCCCAAAAATATTGTAAATCCATTTACGCATGGAATTTAGGGCTGTAATGGGCAAGCGGTTCGGGGACTGACCAGGAAGTGAAATCCCGTATTGCTGGAAGCTAAGACCGGAATCGAATTATCCCACCATTGAGCGTATGTAGTAAGCGCACGGAAAAAAAAATTTCATTAAATTTTATAGAACTAGTCCTATAGTAGAGGATACGTCGAGTAGTTTAATAAAAGTTAAAATCTTCTTTGTTTTACATTGCATTGAACTATTCTACGAAATGTGTTACAAAATGCTATGAAATGTAAAGAATGAGGTGACGTAATTTCTATTAGAAGGCAGGATGCGAAAAACGTAGAATAGTTCTAGAAAATCTAAAAACAGTTCTATAAAATGATGACCGATTTTTCGCCTAAAAAAATTATTCTTAATTATTATTATTATTATCATTATGCTTTAATATTTGTTCACATGTTTAATTACATAATTATTTACTATTATGCAAACAATCACTACATTAATAATCGCAGGCTAATAAAATTCTTATTTGCTGTGGGTTCGAACCCCCTACCTACGCATTCGCAACTCCTAACAAAACCTCGCAGCTAACTTAACTCGGAGAATTAAAAAAAAATCTAAAATATAAGCTACAGCTATGCAGGATCGCGTGACAAATTTTTGTAACCCGTTTCTTAAGCATTTTTTTTTGCTTTTAAAATTTCAATTATCACTTTAAAATATTTATAATTTTGGAAATTTTAAATCTCGAAAAAATTTTTAATTACAAATTATTTCTTGGTTATAAGTTCTAGTAGATTCAAGATTAATAAGAAGTTAGATAGCTATATAGAAGAAGTTTATATAAGTTATATAAATTTAAATAAGTTATAATTCACTAATAAATTATTATTCACTAACCGGCGTTATCTGTTAAACACATTGGCCAGGGGGATGCAGAAAATGTCGCTGCATGCGCACAGTAGCGACTGCGCAGCTACATTTTATAGAACTGAGGTCTATAGATATCATATTGAAGTAGTTCACAAACACTCAATACCTCGAATCGAATTTCTATGAGATTTTTAAACATTTTTTCAAGAATTTTTCTATACATTTGACTGAATTGAGGTATTTAAACCTTATAATGATGTGATTACAAACTCTCAATACCTCCATTATGATTTCTACGAAAGTCTTCAACATTTTCCAATGAATTCCACTTTATATTTTATTGCACTTTTTTCAATCGGAGTTCAACATAAAGTTTACAGAACTCTTGCAGTCTTAATCTAGATTTGTTCTACATTAAATCATGAAAGTTATACAGAATATAGAAAATTTGTTCAAGGTTCGCTCTCATCCCCGACTCTTGAAATAATTCAAGAAAGTTTAAAGAACTTTTTTTTTCGTGCGCCTGGCGTCTACTTGATGCCACTTTTATAAAGATAATGCAAGCTGAAATTTTATGCAAATAAATACAGATGAAGGTCATGGAAGTGGGATCTTTGTGGGATGACTACCTCGAGTGAAAAAAAAGTTTAGACACTAATTGGCATTTAAAAGAAGTTATGAAGTTTTTTAATTACTAGGATGAGAGCTTAAATCAAAATTTGAATACTATATATAAATTCAACAAGTTTCAGTAAGAGCGTACTGAAAAAGTGATATCATTAACGATTTAATTGTTAACAACAATTGACTGCTAATTTTGAAGTTAAGACAAACATAACGCCAATAATAACAAAGACAGCAACCATAGTTACGATTCTATCAGACAAAACCTCCTACCTTGAGTTGGCCGGAAGAAATCACGTCATGCGAATACAAGTACGACAAATAAGAAATTTATTTAGAGATCGATCCTCGACCTGCCTGAAGGTCTACGTCTGCAACCTACTGCCGGACGGATGTAAAGTTGAAAACCGAGGCACTATTCCTTCGAATACAGTAACTTGGTTCTTGCCACGACATTCCTTTTGCAGGGACGTTTCAGAGAAAATATTCGGCACGAATCGATTCGACTAAGCTAATGTTAGGAAACAATCGAGCCGGCGAAATGAAGGCAGGGACATTGCCACAGGCAGTTTTATCACTTCTCCTGATTCTCAGAAGGCATGCACGCCAGACTGACTGAAGCTGTCAAAGTATCTATCAAAGTATGTGCATTATTTCTAGGCATAAAAGTTAGAGATTGATTCCAATACAATTAAATGAAATTCGATGATGATTCAGTTATGATCTTGTTATGAATCTAACTCCCTCACATGAAGGCGAAGTGCCGTTCCGGACGAATCTTAAGAGTCTAGACGTAGGTGATAGACCAAAACCTGGTGATAAAGAAGGAGCTTACAGAACTCTGCTGAGCAAAAATAATCAATTGCGCTTTCCTTAGACCTACTATCGGCGAATTTCGCTTTATCCCCTAAAATAGCCTAGCATCTCCACCTCAAACCAGGGATCGAGCTCGTACACATTCCCTCCATCCCGACAGCCTCCCTGATGGCAAAGGTGAGTTTCGTCCTACCCTCCTTTTCCACTCAAGGCTCGTTAACGACTTCCTCACTCCTAATGCTTCTAACTACCATGACACTAACGCCATGTTCATGATATTTCACCTTATAAAAATTAGTATGTAAACGTTGTTTAGTCTCTTTTTGTTATTCTTCCAACCTTTCATCTCGATATCTCGTTTCGTGTGGAATTGTTATGGTCCAAAAGAACATGCCGTTGAGATAGGAATCAGATAAGGGGCCGTGCATAAATTACGTAAAGTTTTTTTTTTTGAAAAATTGAACCCAGTAGCCACGATCCGTTAGTTTTGACACCCTAGCCCCCCTATCATACATAATTCTTTCCGACTAAATTTTGTTCGTGAATTTATTTGTGTTTATTTATTTATTAATATTTCGTGAATTTATGATTATTAAATTTGTTATTAGAAATCTTTATTAATAAATTACAAGTAGTACTGTTACAATTATCAATCTCAACATCCCCACATGGGCACCCCTATAGGATTCCATATAAATTTCTATATAAAATCGTATGCGCAAATTGGGAGACAAAATAGGATAGGGGGAGAATACGTCAAGTGTTCCCACCTAAAATTATTGTTTTTTTTATCAGGTTCAAACGTGGTTAAATTATAGTCCCAGTGGACCTATATTAATTCACCAAGCCATAGGTCCAGTTATCAACTGGTTGTTAATATACAGGGCCCGGAAGTTTTCACTTTTTCAAATGCTTTTTCACCTTCAAATTAGTGTAACTTCTGTTAGGATTATCCAATTGAACTTCTATTATAGTGTTTTAGAAAGCTTTTTCATGTAATTTAAGAGAATAATAACAATTTTTTTTCATTATGAATTTTTTTTATGAGAGGCTTTATTGATGGAAAAATAAAGTAACTTTTGCGCAAACACATATTTTTTATTTACATTCTTGGCCTTGGAATATGAAGAAAGTAACTATTCTCCAGAATGAATAAATTTAAAAAAATTTTAATCCACGAGAAAAAAATATTGAATAACAAAATAACTATCAAGAAAATCTTTTTGATGCTAAGAAGAGATATTTGAAAACCTTACATAATAAAGAAAAAAAGCGCTTATGAAAAAAATATTGTTGATTCACTTAAATACATTGACATGTAATTTGACTGTAGACATTTCAAGAAAGTTATTGTTTTAGTCCGCAATATTGACTGTTTCATCAGCTAGGGCGATTATTTTTCCAGTTAAAATTAATGAATAATCAGTCATACATAAAAATTTTCATGATTTAATTTCGACCTTACATCACTAATTACAATGAAAAAGGAACGGAAAAAGTACAACATAATGTTTTATAGCCTGTTTTTTATTATATGATAAACAAAGTTCTTTGAAAAGCAGATATCAGCAGAAATACAATAGTGTTAGTAAAACGTGTATGCACTCAAAGAAATATTGCATAAAAAAATTAATTTGGAAATGTAAGTGTTTGATTTAGAATGTTTCCATTAAAATTTTATATTGTGTTTCAATATGGTTGTCTTATTTTATTGGAAGTATTATTTTTAATGGCCGGATCAGTAATACCAATGGGAACCCTGATTAAGATGATGAGCAGATGATCCGGAAGATTGAATATTCGGCGGTGGCCCTGAAGTTGAATGATATTCGCCATCATGTCCTTGAATGAATTAGTATTGTTCATTCCCTGCTACATAGCCCTGTCCTTGATTATGAGTATTAAAAAATAGATAACCTTGTTATCTAGATGATCTAGATGCAGATTACTAAAATGTTGGTTAAGATCTGGCTGATTTAGAATCCAAGGGAATTCTCCAGCTGCTTTATTAGCAAGTCTTTTTCTGCCACGCTTGTCAGTTTGGAGAGCCCATATGTTCTCGGGGTTCATCATCTACAATTTCTCCAGTGGCCTCATTTTGAAGTCGAAGCGTGCCTGTTCCGTCATCTACCATTCTCAGTCCTGATTTATTTTTTGACTTTCCGCCTAATGAAACACCACGACGTTTTATACCCTTTCCCTTTTTATCTCCTGGGTTCATACCTGATGATATTTCTGTGAAAAGATAAAGGAAATTCATGAATTTCAAATTTTAAAGATATAATGCACGAAGGATCGATATTTTCCACGTAATGGAATAATAATAATGATTATTACTATAATTACGAATATAACTAAAGACCATCAACATGATGGCAGAAGAGCCGAAAAGAGACCTCATTTTTGCAGAAGGCAACTGACGAATTCTCAGATATGCGCTTGTATATATATGTTTAGAGTAAGGCCAAGTGCATAATAGTCATATTCATGAGTGCGACAGAGACACTCTCACGTAAATTCGAACTTACGGTTAATGGAGGGAATAGAAATCGAACAAGATATAGACATTCTAATGTGCTCTAATCAACTAGCGTCTCACTGACACTCACGCGATTATCACACGAATCATACAATCTTATATCTGTGATTACGAATTCAAACACGCTCAAGGTAGTTGTCCTTCCAATAATTAGATCTCTGGAAATTAAAGTTTTCTATGATTTTAAGAAATGATATTATAAACACGTTAAAACTTGGGGTATCAAATTGTTGCAGCTATTCCGATCTCGGATTTGAACTTAATGTGATTCGCTTTAGAGGATCAATAAAAATTAGGGAGCACAACTTCAAATTACGGAGAAAAGTCGTTGAAACGACCTACCCCGATCCCACAGCCCAAAACACTTTACGTAGGTTATGCATGGCTCTTAAGTGTCACATGCCCCTACGCAGAAAAAATTAACCTCCAAAGTTAATTCCGCCTAAATGTAGAATTTGACTGGGCTAATTTCTAGA
Organism: Andricus kollari; assembly: GCA_932074435.1. Lineage (NCBI taxonomy): Eukaryota > Metazoa > Arthropoda > Insecta > Hymenoptera > Cynipidae > Andricus > Andricus kollari. Next base: position 5,130 of record CAKNWW010347364.1, on the reverse strand, counting down.
TTTGATTGAAAAATTAAGGTACTCTCATACTAATAGTGTTTTTAAGCAAATCTAAAAAGATGTTATTTACGTTGATATTGTTATTGCAGGTGAGGAGAGAGAGCTTCGACTGAGCGAGACAAATTTTCAAAAAGCAGCCTCACTTCTACGGAGGGTTCCGGAATTCACAATGGTTGCTATTTTACGGCAAGAAGAAGCAAATTCTGGAACAATAATTGCCTTTTCCCATGGAAACAATAGGTATAACATTTCGGAAGTATTCATCGAAACCTCGTGAATCAGTTATCTAACTGGTATGTAACAGGAAGGTCACTAATTATTTGATCATGCACTCAGCTCACAATGAGCATAATGGTGTTTTTATATGACAACATTACATTTTCGTTAAAGAGTATTGCTACTTGAAACCAAGGGTTTTTTCTGAATATGGTAACAATAATTAACAAGCATTCGTGGACAATTGTCCAGGGATGGCCCCGAAGGAATTAACCCCCAAGCGGAGGCGTAACAACCGTGCCAAACGCTGAATGGCACCTGCATGCGGGGCTCCACAAAAATGGACAAACCCTTTCCCTACGTGCTCGTGGGAACAACAATGACACCAGAAAACCACCAAAACTTTGTAGATGCGGTTCAGAACGATCGGACGCACAGAGCACCCGACAATGGGTCGGCGAACAGTGCCGATCTACCTAGAGGTCCGGGTGTTGAAAATAATTTAGATGGAAACACGACGACGAACCGGCGAAACGCTCACATTGAGTGGACAAATCAACTCAAGGATGACTTGCTGGACTGCTACGATGCCAACATTAACCCTGTTCGCGGAGGCTTTATAGCGCTTATACATACTTTGTGGTGCCAGAAACACCTAGAGCTTTAGAACGTTTCACACCAGTCTTGGCGAAATCAAGCTGTCTACCTCTCGAAAAAAGTATATGTACGCGCAGCGCTTCCCCAACCGCTGTATGAACAATCCACAAATAAAGAGAAGGAAGTCACATTAAGACCAACCGCGGAAACTAGGCAGCTCCTGCGAGATGATCGCGATTTTAGGACAAGAAAGAACATTAACATCCAGGTTCCTCTTAAGCCTCAAGATCTGGCTGAAATGAATGCCTTCCTTCATAAGGATATCTTGGAGGCGTCTAACCTCTAGACTATCAATTGTTCAGTTTATGCAGCGGAGAGAGCTTAGAGTGATTCAAGTCGAAGGCTAAAACCGGCGGTCGATCAAATGGCCAAAAGATGCTTGCATCAACTGAACAAGAAGATTGGATGGGCAAGACAGAATGCGTACCGTGTTCGATGTGTGATTGATTACATAACATCTGGTATTCCGTTAACGGAGAGGGTCCGAAAGTTCGCCCAATGAATGAGAATCTACAATCACACACTAAACAAGTCTAAGCTGCTGACAATCAAGCAAGACATTGTAGACAAACTACGGTTGTTATCTGACGCAACAAGGAGAATATAGAAGAGGGAGAGATGGGTCAGGGAGAATCAACAGTTTCTCGCTGACGCATCTCGCCTCTTCAGTGATCTCCCTGTTTCTGTCAAAAATCTATCCATTCCCAACGAGTTGCAGAATTTTTGGAGAGAGGTATAAAAGATCCCGAAAACGCTGGAGTTGAAAGAAAATATAAATAATATCATCTACTTCAAGGAGTTTTGCGACAGCCTCATAACATCTGAGGAGGAATGACCATCAATCGCTGCCGAAGAGGTGAAAAAAGCACTTAGGGGCACGAAAAACGTTTCCGCTGCAGGACCAGACGGTATCAAGAATTTCTGGTGGAAAGAGTTTACTTCTATACACCAACATCTGGCTTGCATATTTACCTCATATTTAAAGTCGCAGATGTCCATTCAGCAGTGGCTGATGTTAGGACGCACTATTTTTCTCCCGAAGTCCAGCCCAGATAATTACAGGCTGATAACTTGTTTGAACACGCTGTATCTTTACAGCTGTCCTAAAGGACAGGACTATTCTAATAATTGAGCTTGTGTGAAGACAGATACGAATAATTGCGTATGCAGAAACGCAGTAGCCCATCAGCGAGCCCTGTAGATAGCCTGGATTGACTATCGGAAAGCTTTCGATTCAACCTCTCATATAATGATCACCTGTCTGTTAAAAAGCTCAAAGGTTCAGCCACACATAGGGCGATGTATAGAGAGATTGACGCCTCTTTGGAAAAGTAGATTTATTATCTTATCTGAAAATTATAGTGTCACAGCGAAAAATATCACCTTTCGGAGAGGCGTCTTTCAGGGTGATACCATGAGCCCTTTGCTTTTTTGCATCACACTTCTGCCTCTATTCCTCGCACCACGAAATTCTTATGGATACGAAACTTCAAATTGCTCTAAACATATGGTCAAGAAGCACAAAGGAGAAATTGGTATGGACTTTGGATTGAACAAGTGTGCCAAGATTAAGCTTAGCTCACTTGAGTGAGCTAAGATTACTGGCGTTCTTGAGGACCCTGAGCTTGTGGATATAAGTGCTATCAGACATTTTGACACTGGCAAGACCTATAACTGCCGCATTCAGGACGTTACATAAGCGAAGGAGTCTCTCCGAAGTAGATACAAGCATTTCCTTCGACAGATTTGTTCTTCAAATCTGTCGGCGTTGAACAAGGTATCTGCGACTAACATGCTTGCCGTTTCGGTTCGACTCTCCTCGTTTAGGTTGTTCAATAAACGAAGAACGAGCTTACGACGCTTGATATCGCCAAGGGTGAGATCATGCATATACAGAAGAGCTTGCATATCCTTTCGTCCCTTCCGCGTCTTCATAGCCAAATTGTTCTGAATACAGCTAACTTCGTAGCAAATGGCAGAGATCCTCTCTGAAAAATGGTCAGGAAACACGAGATTATTGGCAAATGAGCGTTCCCTCACAAAGCCGCGGATCAGGCGGCTGAGAAACTTGACCTGAGTTTTAACATCAGATGTGAGGAAAATGCATTAAATCCATCAAGATGCCTCACTTCCAAAGGCTGAAGTAAAGAAAGCAGAGGTTAAAAAATTCCGCCAACGCTACTCGACAAGAAAATGCACGGAAACTTCCACATAAATGTAGAAGATCTGTCCTTGTCGAAGGAGCAAACTTTTGCTTTTCTCAGATCATCTGGCCTTAATTCAGGTAGAGAGGGTTTTTTTTGCATGCACACGCTGAGTACCTAGAACACATACTATCCGGGTGACCCACTCACGCGGGAACGACGTATCTCTACAGACACAATGCGGCCGTAAGAGTGCTGTATAACCATCTTTGTCGCTCTTACGGTGTTGCCCGCGACCCTGCCCTGCCAAACTATACACATGATCGATTTCTCGGCTTCTGCCGACTACGACATCACTGTCACGGAAAAGGAAAACGAGGAGAGGTAGAAGGGAGCTTAGAAGAGCCATATCCGTGTGCCAAAAACATTCCAAGGCACTTGCGAGATGGATGCAGAAAGCCGTCATCCTTGGGTCGCTTCGCGTCAAGAAGACACACGAGGCTTTTGCCGGTCTGTCGTTGTAATTTCGTCGTGCCCTGTGGACACCAATCTCACGGTCGTGATACGTGGCCATAGGTGTGATTTATCGCGGTTCTACTGGGAGTTGGTGTCATTTTCATAGATAGAAGTTTCTCCTAATAAGACCCTGTGGTAGTTGTTTAACATTTTTTGTTTAATTAAATATAGTAGGGTCGGTCATCAAAAAACCTCTCGTAATCAAAAACAGCCTAGCGTAGATAAATTTAATTTTTTTCGCTTATAACTTCTTTTAGAGTTATAATTATGAGGTATAAAACATTGATCTCTTTGTATTATATGAGAAAAATCAACTACGTCAAACCTCCGCCGTTGGGCACGGACAGCTGCGGTTAGCGCAAAGGATGGGTATATTCGCATTATATGTAATGCCCAATAATGTCCAGGCAAAGTATGTAATACTCTCTATTATACAGATTTCCTAGGAGTTATATATAATGACCAAAAGAGACCAAACAAAGAGTGTAATACATAATATCCATTTAACTAACTTCTCTTTTTTCTAATTTCATTACTTTGGTGATTTTGAAGATATCAAGATAAATTACATTCAATTATTCATAATAAGACGCAGTTAGAAAAACAAATGTGAAACAAAATTTAAATGCATTTATAAAACCAAATGCTTGAACGCATTTGAAAAAACTCCCCTTTTTTATTTTATTTTTAAATTTGTATGGATAGTTTACAATGTGCTTTCAAAAGCCCTGCAAACGTAAAAATGGAATCTTCCTTATATCTTGAAAAACAGTTAAAAATTCATTGGAATTTATTTTCATTACTTTTCATTCTTTCGAATACGAATTAGAATTTACTCGTGGAATTAAAGGAACTCATGCAATTCATGCAATTCATGGAATTCAAGGAATTCATGGAATTCATTTAATTCATGAAATTAAAGGATTTCCTGGAATTCAAGGAATTCAGCGCATTCGCGGAATTCAAGGAATGCATGGAGTTCAGGAAATGCGGAATTAAAGAACTTCGTGGCATTCTAGGAATTCACGAAATTCAAGGAACTCATGGAATGCGCGGAGTTCAAGGAATTCATTAAACTTAGGGAATTCACGTAATTTAAGGAATTCGCGGAATAGGAGATATTCACGGAATTCAAGGAATTCATGGAATTATAGGAATTCATGGAATTCAAGAAATTCATGGAAATATAGCAATTCATGTAGTTCAAGGAATTTGCGGAATTCAAGAAATTCATGGAATTCAAGGAATTCAAGGAATACATGGAATTCAAGGAATGCATGGAATTCAAGGAATGCATGGAATTCAAGGAATTCATGGAATTCAAGGAATTCATGGAATTCAAGGGACTAATGGAATTCAAGGAATTCATGGAATGCAAGGAATTCATGGAATGCAAGGAATACATGGAATTCAAGGAATTCATGGAATTCAAGCAATTCAAGGAATTCAAGGAATTCAAGGAATTCATGGAATTTAAGGCATGCAAGGAATCCAGGAATTCAGGGTATTCAAGAAATTCATGGAATTAATGGAATTCAATTAATTCATGGAATTCATGGAATTCATGGAATTTAAGGCATTCAAGGAATCCAGGAAT
>CAKNWW010347363.1:0-15946 GCA_932074435.1 Andricus kollari | reverse complement strand
AAATTAGGTCAAATCGGCAGTCCAAATAAATCGATTGCTCACATAGGAAGGACGCTGGGAGATAAAAAAATGCACCTACCAGGACGGTACATAAACAAACCCCTCCCTGGAACTTTTTGTTATTTTCCTTGATAACGGGGTCAAAATCAACAGTCCTTTCCCATGCTAGTTAGATTGATTATTTTCTTACAGTAAAATTTCTGAGTTATGTAAGAAGGTTATAAACTTATGAGATAACTTCTCGGAACATGTCACTACGTAAACTATTGTTGGCTTAGACGCCTTTTGTACAGACGAAGATGTCACGACTTGAACTATCGTTGGCTTAGCCGCTTTTTCGATAGGCGTATTCGGGCTTAGTAGTGATTTTTATATTCTTCGTTCACACGAGCGCCTTAGTCATTATGTCAAAAACTAATGTAATTTATATTTAATCCTAGCTGCTCCTGTGTGAGACTAATTATGATGCAGGTTCCTTTATCTGATGAGAATTAATTTCTTCGAGGATGCCCGTGAAACGCACGCAATTTTGTCGCTGAGCTGCTACGACCTTTATACAGCCTAAGTCTGCATGGACCTCTCGGTGATATGATTTATTCAATTTTGGAATTCTAAGTTCGGGTTCGGATTCAGCAACATGAAGTCCATAGTATGTCAGTACTCTTGTTTGACGAAAACCGTAATTTTTTGTGGGGCTGTGTAATTTTTATTATTAAGAACCTGTGAAAGAGTTCTAACAACTTTAATGTCCCGGAGTTTCAAGCTGCCAAATAAATTTTACTAACTTTTTTAATTTTGTGGGATCGGGATTAACATCTTAGTAATTCAAGATTTTTCCTTTTTCGGTTGCCCTGTTACCATTTCCCTAACTTATAGCTACCGCCAAAGAGAAGGAAGGAGCGGGCAAGGATTAGATTTCTCGTTTTTGGAATATGCTGTAACTTGTCAGGTTTATACCTTTCTCTGGGACGTCGCACTTCGTAAAGAACTGCACTGGGCCCGATTCGCCTTTTTAGTCTTGGTGTACTAAGCTGATTTGCAGACTTGACACGTCCTTCAAGGTAGGAGACGATCGCTGCTGGTTTTGAATGTAAATGGCATCAGGTCCGATAAAGCCGTCATTTGGTGACGTCGCGGCCCAGCTCAGTTACGCGTCGAGTGCAGACGAGCATGAAAAACCACGTTTTTTCCGGAGTTCTTAGTACTTCTAGTCAGTACAAGAAGTAGGAAAGGACTGCAATGAGAATGTTGAGTTTTACCGATCATCTGGTACTTTTATCCGGTAATTCTGAAAAGGAGTCATTTTTCTATTAAATACTTCATTTGGGGTTGCATAATATCACATGGCAGTGGATTGGTGCTTTCCTGCGCATTTTAGGGATAAAAGTGTTCTTACCGAAAGTAAAGTAGGTAAAATTCAACGTAAAACTAAAAAAAGGGTGTTCTACCTAATAGTTCTAATAGTCTATGTATAGTTCTACCTTCTAATAGTCTTGTAGTTAAGGCCTGTCAAAGAACCCAGATTTTTTTCAATTTTTGCCAAAAATCAAATGTTTTGTTTTCTTTGGTTTCTCTGTAGCTCGGGGATCTTGATCGTCAGATCTAGAAATCACCAACAAGTCAGGAGTAATGACCATCCAAATATACCTCTTTTTTGTGCTTCTTTAATCGGAAACCCGAAAGTAGTTTTATTTAAATTTGAGGCTCCAGTTAAAATATAAAATTATTTAATCCCTAATAACTGAATTTGGATCACTTTCAACAAAACTCCTTTAAAATATTGAAGCTTGCAATTTGAAAAAAACATTTTAAAACTGAGAATTCCTGCGATTAGAAATTTTGCAATTTTAAACGCTGTTAATTCAAACTTGTATGATTATTATAAAACTTTAATAATGAATTATGTAATTCTTAAAGGTCTCAACGAAATAGATACAATTTTATAAAAAAGCACACATTTTTCGAAGTGTTTAGAAAAAGTTGCACGGTCTAGCGCTGTAACTTTTTTTAAAGAGTTTTCCTATTAATACTTTTATGCATACTACGCTGATTGCTTCAAAAAATCATTTTTTATGTTTTGACAGAATTTCGATTAAAATGAAAACTATGGTAGTTTTATTGAAAACCATGCAGTTGAAAAATTTCTTTCGACCTATTCTTGGTGAAAAATTGTTACCTCTACTATTTTATTTTGACCTGCTGATAGCACCCTAGGGCACGCATCTTTCCAATCTTGCAGTTTGCGGTCGGTCATTGTTGTTTACATATTTTATTTTGCTATTTTCCAAAGGATTGAAATATTTTTATGTTTTACTTTGCTTTTTAAGAATACTCTTAAATTTTTAAACAAATTCAAATTGTTTAAAATTTTTTAATTTGTTCAGGCATCTACGAGTATTAATAATAAACAAATTAGTACTTAAAAATATTAAATTTTGTCGAAAATTTAGAGAGATAATATGTATCTCCTGCTTCTTCTTAGATAAAATATATGTTCGAACAAATATGTATCATTTAAATAATTGTAAAATTATTTTAACAAATTATTGTATTGTTATCATTGATTAAATAACTCATAAAGCCTAGAAAATATCTTCATTTCGCGAGTTAAAGAAACAAATATTTAAACAAATTGCTATTGTTTGAACAACTGGATATTAGTTGAGAAACGACTGGGTGTTCTTAAAATACCGATTAATAATTATTTATTTGTAAAAAACGTTTTAAAAGCGTCAATAAACCGGAATATTACGTAAAATTCAAATTTGTCACTTGTGGGGTTTTTTTCGGGACCCATAGGAGTGACGTAAAATTATTCAACCTCAAAATTTATGATTGATTCTTATTCTCTGACGAATTCTGAACAATATACTCAAACACGGAATTATTTGTAACATATTATCGCGGTTAAACATTAGATTTACAAAAAGCTGATTTTTTCTCATATTAAATCAGTGGGAAACTTCATGGTCTTTGCATTCGAACAAAACTGAGGGGTTAGAGCCGGGAAATTCGAAGAATACAAAATAAGGGCCACCCTAGTGTATACTACATATATGTCAAGTTGACGTTCAAGACCTTGAAATCTGAAATTTACGCTTCGTACTCGGTTAGAATATTTCTAAAAAATAATTCTTTCTAACGTCACGCCTATGTCCGAAAATGCTGATTTGAATAGTACAAAATAAAAGAACATGTTATTTTGCCCTTTGGGAGAAAATGCAAAACGACTTTGAAGGAAGCAAGAAAAAGTTTCAAAAAGGGATGAAGGGAAATAAAAGTACAGAGTTTGTCAGCATGAGAAATAGCATTGGTGAAATGCTATATGGTGCAGACGGGATACTAGACGCTCTACGAGATTCTTTGAAGGAATTATTGAGACATGAAGCTATAGGGCACCACAACTGCAGTATAGAACACGATACGTTATTAAACTCAATTGACAGAATCTGTGACTTTGACGTAAGGAATATAATAAAGAACCTAAAAAATGGTAAGGCTGCTGGTATGGAGAACATTATTTTACCAATATACAAAGGAAAGGGAGACAAAAGCAAGTATAATAATTATAGAGGTATCAGCTTTGAATTTATGCCAAGAAGGTCATGTACGGATCAAATATTCAGATTAAGACAGATCACAGAAAACAATTTCAGAGTAAGGAAAAGAGTTTTCTGTGCATTTGTTGACCTAGAAAAAGCACTTGACAGGGCGGATTGAAGTAAATTTTGGAAAGTGTTGAAAGAGTACGAAGTCAATGTATGGCACCTACAAGCAATAAAAACAATATATGCTGGTAGCAAAGTGAGTGTAAGGGTTAATGATAAACTGAATGACTGGTTCGATATCATGCAAGGTGTTGGTCAAAGATGCATTATGTCCTCATGGCTATTTATTATATTCATGGACAAGTGTCTAAGAATGGCCCTCTTCGACGCAGAAGGTGTGGTTCTCGAAACAGTGAGGGTACGTGGGTTAGCTTTCGCAGATAATAACGTTTTTATGATAGAGTCAATCGAAGACTTACAAAGAATGATAAATAAACTGGATACCAGCATGAAGAACGTGGGTCTCAAAATTAACGTTAGTAAAACAAAAATTATGATGCATGAAGGAAAAGGGGAGAAAACAGTGACGAATAGATAGATGAGGAGTTAGACAGGCGTATAAACGAGGGCAAGAAAGTTATAGGCGCAGCAGGGCCCATTATCAAAGGTTAAAGTATATTAAGTAAAGCTAAAAGAGCAATACATAATTATGTATTTATACCGTTGGCAGACGTGGACCTATCAAGAACAGGATAAGAGTAAAATTAACGCGATTAGCATGAAATCTCTGCGCATGATATGCGGCAAAACACTGATGGACAAAATGAGTAATAAGATAATCCTCAAAGAATGTGGTGTAGAAAAGACACTAGTTGACATATGTGAAAGAAATTCTTCAAGATAGTTTGGGCATGTTGAGAGAATGAAGATAAACGACTAGCGAAACAAGTGCTTCAAGGTAAAGTACATGCCAGTGTGCCCAGAGGCAGCCCGCGGAAAGAATTGTTGGAATGTGTAAGTGAGACGCTAATTCAAAGAGACATAAGAAGCCATAGAACACAAGTGGTTGCATGAAAAAATGCATGGACCTTTTTTCGGTGCTCTGTCAAAATATGTTTGAACAAATTCTTATTTTCGTAATTATAATATTATCATGGATTTCAATTTATTACATAGTCTGGAGATCTAAACAGGCTCCACATTTTTATTTTGATCTGATGATGTGTTGGAGACAGTTAATTTAGAAAATAATTTTGCTACGAAGAAAAACAATTATTTTCAAACCTACAGAATAAAAACAAAATTATGCATTTATGAAGTTTTCCAGAGTAAAATAATGTTAAATTTTAAATAGTTATATTTCTAAAATCCTCAATACAAAATTTTAATTATTTCGCACATCTTATATTCACAATTAATAAATTAGAAATTGTTGAATTTTAAAGTACTGAAGTTAAGACTATGCAATTACGGAATGAAAATAGTTCAATTTCATATGCTTTCAGTTTATAAAATTATCAGGCAGATCCGCGTGAAGCTGGGCAGGCTGTGCTTCAGGCTCCACTTCAAACGGTGCGTGCTACTCTCCTCGGCCACATGCTAGCATATTGAGGTTATGTTTGGGGTCATGTTAGCATACTTACACATTTTCAGTTTCACTTCCACTTTTGAGAGAAGCTCTTACCTTATTATGCTCAATATTGTATTGTGTACGTAGGGTACGGAATTTTTTGGAGCATTCTTTATTACTTGTATCAGGTTGCAAAATGCGAACAGTGTTGTCCACGCTTTCTGGTACCTCACTACACATATGCTTATTGTGATAATTCGGCGTGTTCACATCATACAAGCATACCTCTTCTCCATATGCGTCTATTAAAGCAATTATTTGCTCATTCGGCCATTTTTTGGTCGAATCTTGTCGCTTTGGTCCCACTTTCACTTTTGCAAACACTACGCACAACAACCCAATGACGCTAAATTTGCCATGTGGGACTCTAGCAGCCAACAGAATCACGTTGACTTTTCTCCACTTCTGATTGGGTCCATCCTTCAGCCAGCTTGAAACCCAGCAGAAAAAATAGCACGAGTTCTATTAACGAAATCATACACGGCGCCCTACACGAGAGCCAGCAGTGACGTCATTTTCTTGCAAAGAAGCCGGCCCAGTAGCGATCACAGCTCCAAGCAAGCAGTTCAGCAAGAAAAAAAGCACCGTGTGCGGCGAGCTTACCACATTCTCCTCACGTGTCTTGTAAGAAAAAAATTTTGAAAGAAAATTTTCAGATCTGATTCAGAAACAATTTTGTTATTTAATATTATATTGTACCTTGTATCTTTTTGTCTAAGAATTTAAGTTGTTTATTTGACATGTCATTTTTTACGATTAAAACAAAACCTACGCGTCTTAACAAAAAGGATGACTTGCGAATTTGTGTCGCTTGTCCAAAAATTTTATTTAATTATTTTTAGTGTCTTTTTTACGAATGCAACGAAAACTAAGAGTCAAATCCAATAGTGATTAATAATACAATAGTATGTCTTTTTGAGTGCATAACTTTCTTCTCTGCATCTTTTTTTGTATCTTGCTATAACTATGATAATTTAGTTTCTATCGAAAACGGTCGAAGAGATAAATTGTTCGACTTTGTGAGCAATAGAAATAGCAGTACATAGAATTTTGAATTCTTAAAAAACAATGTTCTCCACAATTTTGAAAAGGCCTTACCTTTTTAAATATTTATCCAAACCCTCTCATTAGGATGAGAATGTAAAAAGATTTTAGAGCTGGAAGAATATTTTCAGAGTAACCCAAATTCTTCTTAGATACGTAAAACAGCGCATTTACTAAATTTAAACCGAGAAACATTCAGAATCATCCTGAAGAACTTTTTGAAGCATCATCCTTTCAGAATCTCTGCACATCAAATGCTATCACACATCCTCCGATGGCCAAGCGGGTGGAGTTTTCCAAGCTGATACTTCAAATGTTCAATCATGGAGAGATCGATACAGATCGCATTGTTTTCAGCGATGGAGCGCATTTTTGGCTACATGTTAACGTAAGTAAGCAACATTTTCATTTTTGGGTTACACAATTTACAAATGTCATTATTTAGAAAATTATTATCGCTTGCTCCTTGTTCTAGAAATGATGTAGAAAATTCCAGCTTTTTCGAATCTCTTTCACTATGTGGCTCATTAATCAGTATTTTCATAACTCAACGAAATCAATCGGAAAAACAACTCTCCATAACGAATATTAGGGTATCAGTTCTGAAATAGAATAATGCTGAATACCTATCGACACACATAATGTCATAGATTCGAAAAAACTAGAATTTTCTACACCATTGATGAAATGAAATTTCAACAAAGAACTTAAACTTTCGAGCCTGTATTCGAATTTCTTATGAAAAAGATTAGTTTACTACCAAAAAAGGGGAATTTAAAACAAAATATATAAATTGAGAATGAAATTGTTAAAATGTTAAGTAAAAATGATTGATTTCCAACCAAACAGGTGGAACTTAAATTAATAAATGTACTTCTTGATAAAGTATTTCAACTTTAACCTTCTAAAACTCGATTTTTTTCAGTTAAGTCGAAAAAGTCATACGATCCTAGCCCGGTACAGTTTCCCAAAGATTTTTCTATTCAATATGCTTACATACTGCGAGCAGTTTTCCTTGCACGCGTCTTTTTAAATCGTATGTGTTCAATCTGGTCATTGTCCTTTACTCACACTTATTACATGTATACTTTTTTATAATTCATCGTAAAAACCTTGAAAACTGTAAAATTTATTCTTTTTTGGTTAAAATAATTGATTTGATTTGAAGAGTATGAAATGAAGCACACGTATTGCAAAGTTTATGTATTTTATCATGTTATTGTTTGTGCTTTATTTCACATTTACTTTTCTATGTAGTCTTAAATTAATCCAAGAACTTCACTTTTTAACAATTTTTTGTTATTTCATATATAGTTTATAGCCAATTAAAACCAGTACCTATGAGATAAAACTTTAATAATTATATCTCCGAAGGACAATCTTCAAACTAATAACTTCGTCATCTCACATATACGTGAGATAACTACTCCTTACGTATATATTTGTACTCTGATGATGCAATACAATATTCTTTAGTTACATTTGTCAACCCGCTTATTCACTGAAGCATTAATCAGTTTTTCCTCTACATTGCGAAAATGAGGATGGTCTATACTTTCGCTTTCACTCTGGCAGTCATCTTTAATTCTATTGGTGAATATACTGATATAATATACCTATCATTTTTATTATATTTGATATAATACATGCATGCATTCGGCCATTTTTTAAGCATGTGGACTGAACATAAGGTCTCCCTTTCCAGCTTATATTCATATAACGGCCATTTGTATAATTATGTCGTCAAAAATTATGACGTCATAGTCGTGTGCCGCTGAGAGAGGAATCCCGAGGAACGAGACGGGACGAGACATAACTGCTCTCTCGATATTCCACGTCTCATTTTTCCTCGTCTCGTGGCATATTTTCTCGTTCATCGCTTCGGTTTTTCCGAGGAATGCGACATAATTATGTGCGCTGGCAGCGCGGACAGTTCGCGGAATCGTTCTTTTGCCACTCTGACGCGTTAATGCCAATAAGCGTTCTTCAATGAATAGTTAAAGTCGTAATCTGATTACATCTTACACTTGTTTGTTCATTCCTGATTAATTTGATATCAAAAACGACTGTGTTATAATTTTTTCGAAGATTTAGCTTCACTCTATTAGTATTTTGCTTTGCCTTATTAATTATTTATTTTGCCAGTTATAACAATAGAATATATGAAACAGAAATGTAAAAAGATTTGGAAATTTTTGTGAATTTCTTGAACTCCTTTAAAGTGTCCAAAATCTATGTGAAATCTTGAAATTTCTGTGTTTTGGAATCTTTTAAAATGTTTGAATATTAATTAATATCTTGCGGCTTATGTTCTTTTGAATTTAAAAGAAATTCAAAGAATTCCATGAAGTTAACAAAAACTCCAGGTTATTTTTAACGTATTGAAAGTAAATTCCAAAAATGAAAATAAAATGATGAGTTGTTTCAAATTCCAACACAGTGAGCCTCATCCATTTTTAACCTGACCTTTTAATAGCAAAACTTTTCTTTACAGAATCCTTTAGTTATGATTTTCAAGTATTTCATACCAAAAACGTGAATAAAGTATCAAGCTCTTTTTGAAGTTTCTTTAACAAGAAACATGAATCCTCCATTTCTTTTCGCAGATTTAAGTTCGCAGTCAAGCAGAGATTGCCTTGACACTCCACGCCCGGTTCACTGTCGCTCTTCGCCTTCTCGTCGTATACTTCAAGCTCCTGAGGAGCATCCAGTTCGTGCCAAGGACAGCTCACCTCCTGGTAGGCCCCCTTCTTTTAAAGTACTTGGATGCACACTTGGACAACTTGGATACATTCGGCTTATTCCCCGCACAAATCAAAATCTACGATTCGAATTTCGAAGATACGTTTTTCCTGCTGGGTATCCAATTAGGTTGCGAACAGGAGAAAAACGCTATGGTCCCGTGCCAGCAGAAGAATTTATTGTATTATCAACATCAAATAGTGACATTTTTGCCATATTAGAGTCTAGGGGGTTTCTTCGTTCAATTTGTGCGACAAATAGTGCTAGATCTAGAATTAAAGTAAATATGATAAGCGGCGCAGTTCATATTTTGACCCCAGATGAAATCCGAGATTGTCCAGTAGGCCCAAACCGTCCAATCTTTCCCCACAATTTTATTAAAGTTTCAGCAAAGTACGATTCACTTCAGACCGAATGGAATCCTAACAGCGAACGTAACCCTGGTTCTTCTTCTTCTGATAGACAACATTCACCTCACGAGACTTCTCATCAAGAGCTTTCTCTTCGTGCCAGGTCCAGGTCCTCTCAGGAAAGGCCTCTTTCTGTTCAAGTACTTGGATGTGCAATAGAGCAACTTGGCTATGTTCGGCTTATTCCTTGGAAAAACCAGAACCAGCGATTTGAATTTCGAAGATATATTTTTCCTGCCTATAAACCAATTCGAATGCGAATATATCATACTAACTATGTACTTAGGCCAAACCAAGAATATATTGTATTATCAACATCCAGTGGTGAAGTTTTTGCAATATTGGATTATAGTGGGACTCTTCATGGAATATACAGGACAAATAAAAATAAGTCGCGAATAAAAATACATATAATAAGCGGCGCAGTTGATAATTTGACCGCAGATGAAATAAGATGTTGTCCAGTAGGAAAAAATCACCGAGTCTTCCCAAACAGATTTAATAAAGTGTTTGCAAATTACAATTCACTAGAGGCAGAATGGAATCCAAATGGCAAACGCTATCCTGCTTCTTCTCCTCGTGCCTAACAAAATGGACCTGCCCGAACTTCTCCTGAGTAGCTTTCTCTGCATGCCATGTCCAGTTCTCCTCCGGGCAGGACTCCTCATGAAGTACTAGGATATGTATTTGGACAACTTGGATATATTTGGCTGATTTCCGAGCCAAATCAAACCCGGCGATTAGAGTTTCGAAGATACTATTTTCCCACCGATAAAGAAATTCGATTGCTTGTAGGAAATGGTAAATTTTTATTACGCCAA
This sequence comes from Andricus kollari, assembly GCA_932074435.1. Lineage (NCBI taxonomy): Eukaryota > Metazoa > Arthropoda > Insecta > Hymenoptera > Cynipidae > Andricus > Andricus kollari. The sequence continues at coordinate 5,751 of CAKNWW010347363.1, read as the reverse complement.
ACCAAGAATATATTGTGTTATTAACATCCAGTGGTGACGTTTTTGCAATACTGAAGTATCCTGGGATTCTTCGTGAAATATGTAAGACAGATAGAAATCATTTGAGGATAAAAATAAATATAATAAATGGTGATGTTACGAATATGACACATGATGAAATGAAGGAATGTCATGTAAGGCACATATTACCCAATCTTCCCACACCTTTTTATGGAAGTTGATGCAAATAGAGATTCACTGGAGAGTGTTTGGTTAATTCAATGAAAAAATTGTGAAATGAAATATAATAATTCTTGTAGCCTGGAGTTGGATCAAAATTAAATGAAAATATTAAAAAATCATAATATTTTTTTCTGCGAATTATCATTTGAATAGCTATTTTTAAAAATTTTATGTCACTGCAAATAACTATTTTTTACGTGAGAGATCATGATTTTTAATATTAAAAACCTGTAAAACAGCTCTAATTACTATAATGTACCGGCGGTACAAGCTGTCAAATTAATTTTATTAATTTGTTCAATTTGGTGAGATCGTGATTACCATCTTATTAATTCAAGATGTTTCCTTTTTTGGCTGCCCTCTTACAGATGAATCTCAATTATAAAAAGTATTTTGTTCTGACTAACTGACGCACTGACTCTAATTTTAATTGCAATGTATTCAAATTAAAAGAAAATGGAACAGGAAACACATAGTAAAATTCCACAGGATTTAAGAAAACATAAGCGATTTCATTTTCGAGTCACCCTAAGTTTTAGCTACTGCCACACTTCATTCGCCAGGGGGAAGGAAGGACTAAGGAAAGGATCAGATTTCTCGTTTTTGGGAAAGTATGTAACTTGTCAGAATGACACCTATCCCTGGACCATTGCACTTGGTTGACAACTGCACTGGGACCGATCCGCCATTTCTATTCTGGGTTCAGTAAGCTGATTCGCAGCATCTAAACATCCTTGACGGTGGGAAGTGATCTCATCGGGTTTCGAATTGAAATGGCTACACGTCTGTACGCCGATTTTTCACTTAAATGCGCGCTATGTCTTTCGTCTCCTAAAGATACAAAAGTATCGTGCGTTCGTCCATAAATCTGTCTAAAGTGTTCAACTTGATCCAATATGAATCGCTCTGGTAAGAAATTTTGATATTGCAGATTTTAAACGTGCCTTGTGTTGGGTGGAGCAGCAGCTCACTTTCTCAAGTTTTATTGGACGGTGTCTCGTGCATAATAAGATCTTGCTTGCAAAGATGATATTGCTGAAGGTACTTACATTCCAAGAATTGATCTTCAGTCGTTGGGATGTAGATTCTTTGAGATTCATCCACGGCGATATATCTAGAATAAAAATTTATATACACGCGGCCAGAGTTATTTACACACATTTCTTGAGGTACGGATATTTAATGAATATGGTAGGGTTGATAATCCGATTTGTCTAGAAGTAATATATTCAGTAGGAACCTTAAAGATGAAGGTTTTTGGTTCTACGTTCCAGTTTTACAAACTCCAGGAAAACGTTCTTCAAGCGATTTTCAGCAATATCATGTTTCCTAGTAAGGTTGCCTAGTCACATTGCAAATCTCCAGCAGAGATGTTTTTCTGTGTCCATAAGTCTAAAGGAAATTCTGATGTTTTTGAACTTTCATGAAAACAGTGAGTCTCCAGACACTAACACTCCTTCGCATGAGATCCTCACTCTCTAAGTACGGTCCAAAGACACGGACCATACGTCTCGTTGTTACAAATATATCATTCGTTTTGTATCGACCGTTATGTGTGACCAGGACTTGTCCCTTCTGAGGTCGGCTTTACCAGAGGTCTTGTAGATGAAGAAGCTTTGTAGCACCAGGAGCTTGGCGATCGAATTCGAAGGTTAATGGCTTTTTCCATTGATGGTTTATGTTACAATCTTCAGTTTCATGTCAGAAGATTTCTGAGGATCCTTGTTTTTCGTTCCGAGGTGTATGAGGGTCTATATAGGGTACCTGTAGGTTCAATTTTGAAACTGGTGAGCCCCATTTTTATACAGGGCCTTTCATCTGATGAGAGGTTATTTCTTTGGGAATGCCCGTGAAACACATGCTGTTTTGTCGCTGAGTTGCTACGACCTTTATACAGCCTAAGTTTGTATTGACCTCTGGTTGACATGATTTATTTAAGTCGTCGGCCTCCGGCAGTGTTTTTCGATGTTCTTAAAAGCTTTTAGGATCCGTCATCATAACATTCTCTGCAGGGATCTTGCCTTTTCAATTTTTCAAAAGTTCTTCATTATTTTTGAATCAGGAGCCCTACTCCCGTCGATGTATAGATAAAAATAGGGATCGCATAAAGAAGGTATCCATAGAGTCCATGTTGGGCGCCTTCAAACCGCTGGAAGGCCAGAAACGATCGTCTAGATTTAGAAGTGGCCTTGCCATCTTTCTCGAATTCAGCTGATGTGCTGCTTGGGGTTTGGTACATAAATCCGGCTTCTTGGTATTCGGGTTCGCCGGTGGCTTGGGCAGAGATTTCGTTTTCGTTTTACTAGGTTTGAACTGGCTAGACCTCACGACGGTCGGATTTTGCTGAGCTGCCGCAAAGGGTTGTGAGTCCTTCCGCATAGTGGTGGAAGGTTTGGTCGGAGTGGATTCTATGTACATCACCGTCGGATTGATCATCGAGCACTGGATTTTGAGACGGCGCCTTGACCCAGCGATTTAATTTACCTATCAATTTTATTTGCCACTTAAGAAGTCTGGTGCCCGGGTCCTCAACATAGAGCATCAGATGAACGGACTGATGACCACATGCTTACATGAATTTCCTTCCGTAAAGGCAGGGCCGGAAATTTTGCACTCCATATAGTACCGAAGGGCGTCCTCCTTATAAATCATTTTCTTCTTCACTTCTATCTAGAAAGGGAACCGCACAGTATAAAGTACATTCAAAGTCAGTCAAACCTCCAGGGACTCAATTTAAAATCCAGTTACAAAAGAAAGATGTTTTTAAGCCTCGAAAATCTCTCGTCAAAGTTACAAATCCTTCAATGGCTTCGGCTTCAGAAATAGAATTTTCTGTTCTGACTGATTTTGCGGATCAAAATGATGACGAAGCAAGTGGACTAAAAAATTTTGTTGAGAAAAATCCTGGCGACGCAAGTGTATCTATGAATTCAGTTTCTGAAAATGTTAATGACACAATAAGTAGTGTCCAGCAAATTGATAGTGATACAAATGGAACTACTACTTCCATCTGGCAAAATCATAATGACTCAAGTACATGTGAGCTCTTTCCAACAAGTTATTTGAACCGCTAGCAGGATTTCCTTTGGAAACCATTGAAGATTACCATAATTTGAATGCTAAAGAAAACATAAAACTTCGAAAGATACTCGTAAGAACCCTTGAAATTTGTTTACCAAATTATATATCTCACTGTAAAACTAAAGATGTACTTAGAATAACTGGCTGAAAATAATTATGACTGACCAACTGATCTCCCAATTTACATGGTTAGGACATACCAGACATACGAAATTAGTAGACAGTCGAGTTGCTAATGTTTTATATAGTATATTTTCCATTTATATCTCATTAGAAAAACTGACCCAGTTCAAAATCGAAATGCTGGAGGTATTACGGAGCAACAAGCAAAAGTTCCGAAAATTTAAAAAGAATGTTCTGAAAAAGGAACTACTGATCGATGTTGAAGACTCAAACGGCGCTGATGATACTCTTAGTCAACAAGAACTCGAATTTTTGGATAAAATCGAGAAACTAGGAGAAATCGACAATTCAGTCGAGTCTGAAGAGGCCTTTAATGATAAGTCCGGCAGTAATAGCGATTCTGAAGCTGCCGATGAGATGAATGAATAATGAGATTTATTAATTAAAAGTTTATTTTCTAATATGAAATACTTGCTCGCTCTACTTCGAGCTTATAATTTATTTACTATAATTTAAAAAATATATATGTTATATTTTCCTTGATTTTATAATTTATGAGCCAAAGTGTAAAAAATAAGCATATTATTGTCCGTTTACTTTTTGTAATCAAAGTTTGGTTTAAAAAAATCTGTTTTCCTTTTTTCATACCAATAATATATTATTATTATTCTTATGAGAGTTCTTCAAGGGTTACAAATGATATCATTTGTAACCCTCAAAGAACTCTCACGACGTGCGTGCGATATGCGTCAAACATGTGACTCATGACGTGCGAGCGATATGCGTCTTAATAACATGAATTTTTAACGAAATAGTTGAATTCTGAACAACGACGGTGATTTTTTTAAACAGAAGATTTAATTTTCAACTCAAAAATACGAATTGTCAACAAAAAATATGACTTTTGCACAAAAATTTTCTACCAAGTTGAATTTTCAACAGAATAGTTCAATTTTCTACCTACAAAGACGAATTTTCAATCAAATACGTTAATTTTCTACAAAACAGTTGTACTTTCCACCCAGCAGGAAATAGTTTAATTTTCTACCAAAACAGTTGAATTTTCAATCAAATAGACAAAATTAAAAAAAAAAATTTCAACCAAAAATCGAATAGTTAAATTTTCAATTAAAAAATTAAATTTCAACAAAAAGAAACAAAATAGTTGAATTCACAGCGAAAGATAAACTTTAGATATGTTTAAAGGCTTTCAAATTTAAAATTACTTCCATTACTACGGCGGTTAATAGACGATATTGCGACCAAACTTGCTTTTTATTCTAGAGCATTCTGACTTGTGACATTGTAATATATACCCCCAGCTTACTGTTAAGAAGCGCAAACAAGGCTGCATCCCTGGGAGCTCAACGGAATAGCGGGTTACCTACCTATCAGGGTAGATCTTATAAACTTGACAAATCGTCCGTTGCAGTGACTCTATGGACCGGGATTGGTTCTTCACTTGTCATTTAGTAGTTTACGGCATATGTTGATCATGGCGATGGGTTTTGGAAGCGGGTTGCCTACCTTTCAGGGTCACAAACAGAAAATACCGACATCAGAGTGTTTCTATCAAAATTTCTTGCACAACTGATATATCACACAGGCGAAGAGAGTCTACGTTGTCCCGCTGCTAGAGTTATGTTCGAGAGACCTGATGGTAATAGGCACAGATCTTAAAGGAATAGGAAAGTGAGTCATGGGATCGGCGTACTTTCCATATGGCAGTGATACCAACCCGCCAGTGGAGGCACGTACACTGTCGGATTACTGCACGGTAAGGGGTCTTCCTCTTCTGCTGGGGCGCGATGCTAATTGCTACCATACTTTGTGGGATAGAACGGACATCAACTCAAGAGGTAATGATCTAGTGGAATACCTAATCACTACTGATTTAGATATTCTCAACACGGGGAGTACCCCGACGTTTCGTAACTCGGTGAGAGCGGAAGTCATTGGCATAACTCTCTGTACCGCTTGTTTTAGAGACAATTTCAAGAAGTGGAAAGTCTCAGACGAACTTACTCTCTCAGATCACGCACACAAAGAGTTCGAGTTGAAATCATTTGTACCCGCGAGCCTTAAGTGGGCCAGAAACCCGAAAAGAACGGGCTGAGACCATTTTTTCAAGGAACTAAGGAATGTACTCTCGGAGGTGCTCAGTTCAATTAGAGACGTGGACACCCTGGGGATAGCAGCCAAGATTTTCACGCAGGCCGTCAAATCTACTTATGAAATTAATTGTGAACCCATAAGATTCCGAAAGGCTGCGAAGGCACACTCGTGGAACGGGAAACTCGAAGAGCTTCGTAGTGAAACCAGAGA